>JAODAL010007761.1:0-122714 GCA_025379985.1 Phyllomedusa bahiana | reverse complement strand
TTTTCCGTGCTCCTGGTGGGCCTGCCGGTCAGTTATGCCGTCCGGGTGTGACGCCTGAGGGCCCAGTTATCCCCGCTCCGGTTGACCCTCCCGGGTCAGTTACCCCGGGCCCCTGGGGGATGCTCCGGTCATTTTATCTGCCTCCTGGTGGACGACCCCGCATTATCCCCCGTTTCCTGGTGGACGCCTGCCGGCCCAGTTATCTGCCCTCCTGGTGTGACGCCTCCCCGGGCCCAGTTATCGCCGCTCCTGGTGGATGCCTGCCGGTCAGTTTATCCGCCGCTCCTGGTGTGAGCCCTGCCGGTCAGTTATCTGCCGCCCTGGTGTACGCCTGCCGGTCAGTTTTTCCCCCGCTCCTGGTGTGACGCCTGCCAGGTCGTTTTATCTGCCGCTCCTGGGGGATGCCTGCCGGTCAGTTACCCGCCGCCTCCGGTGTGACGCTCCCGGTCGTTTTCCTGCCCTCCCTGGTGTGATGCCTGCCGGTCAAGTTATTCCGCCCGCTCCTGGTGTGACGCCTGACGGACTTTTAAATCGCCCCTTCCTGTGTGACCCTGAAGGCCATTATCCGCCGCTCCTCGGGGGTGACGCCCTGCCGGTCATTTATCGGGTCCTAGTGTGAGCGCCGGTCAGTTATCCGCCGTTCCTGATGTGATGCCTGCCGGTCAGTTATCCGCTGCTCCTGGTGTGACGCCTGCCGGTCAGTTATCCGGCCCTCCTGGTGTGATGCCTGCCGGTCAGTTATCTGCCACTCCTGGTGTGACGCCTGCCGGTCAGTTATCCGCTGCTCCTGGTGTGACGCCTGCCGGTCAGTTATCCGCTGTCTCTGTGGGTGAGCCTGCCGGTCAGTTATTCGCTGCTCCTGGCCTGTGACGCCGCGGTCTAGTTATCGGCCTCTGGTGTGAGCCTGCCGGGTCAGTTATCCGCCGTTCCTGATGTGACGCTCGCCGGTCAGTTTATCCGCTGTGCTCCTGGAGTTTCGGTGGTGACGCATGCGTCAGGTTATCTGGCCTCCTGGTGTGGCGCCTGCCAGGTCAGTTATCCGCGTTCTGATGTGACGCCTCCTGCGCGTCAGTTATCGCTGCCCTGGGGTTGTGGACACTGCCGGTCAGTTATCTGCCACTCCTGGTGTGACGCTTGCCGGTCTGGAATCCACCGATCCCCATGTGACACGTGGCGGTCAGTTATCCGCCGCTCCTGGTGTGACACCTGACAGGCCATTATCCGCCGCTCCTGGTGTGACACCTGACAGGCCATTATCCGCCGCTCCTGGTGTGACACCTGCCGGTCTGGAATCCACCGATCCCCATGTGACACGTGGCGGTCAGTTAACCGCAGCTCCTGGTGTGACGCCTGCCGGTCTGGAATCTACCGATCCCCATGTGACACGTGGGCTGATGTCAGTTTATCCGCTCGCTAAGGGTGTGACGCGCTGCGGTCCAGAAGTCGGCCACTCCTGGTGGGATGCCTGCCGGTCAGGTATCTGCCGCTCCTGGTGTGACGCCTGCCGGTCAGTTATCCGCCACTCCTGGTGTGACGCCTGCCGGTCAGTTATCTGCCGCTCCTGGTGTGACGCCTGCCAGTCAGTTATCCTCGCACACTCATGGTGTGGGCCGCCTGACGGTCAGTTATCCGCTGCCTCCTGGTGGGTTGCCTGCCGGGTCAGTTATCTGCCACTCCTGGTGTGCACGCTGTGGTCAGTTATCCGCCCACTCCTGGTGTGCGCACTCGACGGTAGCTTATCGCATCCTGGTGTGTCGCTGTCTGGTCCAGTTATCCGCCACCCTGGTGTGACGCCGCTATAGCTGGTCAGTATCGGCCACTCTGGAGTGACGCCTGACGGTAAGTTAGCCGCCCACTCCTCGGTGTGGACGCCCTGTCGGTCAGTTATCCACGCCACTCTGGTGTTGAGGCCTGACGGTCAGTTATCCGCCACTCCTGGTGTGACGCCTGACGGTCAGTTATCCGCCACTCCTGGTGTGACGCCTGACGGTCAGTTATCCTGCCACTCGTGGCTGTGACGCTGCTGGTCAGTTATTCCGCCACTTGGTGTGACGCCCCTGTGGTCAAGTATCCGACCGATCCTGGATGTGACGCCTGCCGGACAGTTATCCGCCGCCACCTGGGTGTGAGCCTGCCGAGTCAGTATCTGCCGTCCTGGTGTGACGCCCCCTGCGGTCAGTGTCTGCTACTCCTGGTGGATGCACTGCCAGTCAGTTATCCGGCCTCTGGTGTGACGCCTGCCGGTCAGTTATCCGCCACTCCTGGTGTGACGCCTGACGGTCATATATCCGCCGCTCATGGTTTGACACCTGACGGTCAGTTATCGCTGCTCCCTGGTGTGAACGCCTGCGGTCAGTTCATCCGTGCTCCTAGGGTGTGACGCTGACGATCAGTTATCTGCCGATCCTGGGAATTGTGAAAGCCCTGGCCGGTCAGTTATCCGCCTGCTCACGTGTGAAGCTGGAACAGGTCAGTTATTCTGCCGCTCTATGGTGTGAACGCCTGCCGGGTCCAGTTATCTGCCGCTCCTTGTGTGACGCGCCTGTCTGCCGGGTCAGTTATTCTGCGCTTCTGGTCTCGTGTGTGCCTGCCGGTCAGTTATCTGACGCTCCATGGCTGTGATCGCCTGCCGGTCAGTTATCTGACCGCTCTGGGTGACGCCTGCGGTCAGTTATCCGCCGCTCCCTGCCGTGTGACGCCTGCCGAGTTCAGTTATCTGCCGCTCCTTGGTGTGAGGCCTGCAGGTCAGTTATCTGCCGCTGCTGGTTGTGACGCCCTGGCGGTCAGTTATCCGCTGCTCATGGTGTGTGACGCACCTGCCGGACAGTTATCTGCCACTACCTGGTGTGGCTGTGTGTGACGCATGCCGGTCAGTTATCTGCACTCCTGGTGTGACGCTGACTGGTCCAGTTATCCGCCCCGCTTCTGGTTTGACGCCTGCCGGGGTCAGTTATCTGCCGTCTGCGGTTTGTGACGCCTGACGGTTCAGTTAAATCTGCCACTCCTGGTTGTGACGCATGCCGGTAGTTTCTGCCTCATATAGCGGATGTGAGTCCTGCGGTTCAGTTATCCGACGCGCTCTGGATGTGAGCCCTGCCTGCTGGTCGTTATCCGCCGCTCCTTGGTGTGCGCCTGCCGGTCTGTTATCTGCCACTCCTGGTTGTGCGCTTTGGGTCTGGAATCCTCCGATCCCATGTGGACACCATGGCGGTCAGTTTTCCTGCAGCTCCTGGTGGTGACACCTGAAGGCCATTAATACGCGTCTGGGTGTGACGCTGCCGAGTCAATTTATCTGCCGATCTGGTGTGACGCTGCCGCGTCAGTGTTCCGCCGACTCCTGGTGTGTCGCCTGGCCCGCGTAAGTTATCCGCCGCTCCTGGACTGTGACGCCATGAACGGTCAGTTATCTGCCGTCCTGGTGCTGACGCCCTGCCGCGTCGTTATCCGCCGCTCCTGGTGTGACGCCTGACGGTCAGTTATCTGCCGCTCCTGGTGTGACGCCTGACGGTCAGTTATCCGCTGCTCCTGGTGTGACACCTGACAGGCCATTATCTGCCGCTCCTGGTGTGACGCCTGCCGGTCAGTTATCTGCCGCTCCTGGTGTGACGCCTGCCGGTCAGTTATCAGCAGCTCCGGGTGTGAAGCCTGCCGGTCAGTTATCCGCTGATCCTGGTTTGACGCCTGCAGGTCAGTTATCTGCCGCTCCTGGTGTGACGCCTGCCGGTCAGTTATCTGCCGCTCCTGGCTGTGACGCCTGCGGTACAGAATAGGCCACTCTTGGTGGGGATTGCCTGACGGTAGTTATCTGCCCTGCTCCTGGTGTGATGCCTGCGAGTCAGTTATCTGCCACTCCTGGTGTGACGCTGCGGTCAGTTAACTGCCATCTGGAGTGACGCCTGACAGGTCAGTTAATCTGGGTGCCTGTCGTGACGCATGCCAGTCGTTATCTGTGCTCCTGGTGTGAGCCTGCCGCGTCATTATTCCTGCACTCTGGTGTGACGTCCCGTTGCTGGTCAGTTATATGCGCTCCTTGTGTGACGCCTGCCGGTCGTTATCTGCCGCTATGCGATGTTGTGACGACTGCGGTTCACGTTATCGCTGCTCCTGGGTGTGGACGCTGCGATGTCAGTTATCTGCCGCTCCTGTGTGACGCCATGCCGGTTCAGTTATCTGCCGCTCCTGGTGTGACGCCCTGCCGGTCAGAATATTTCTTTTTGGCCGAAAATCTGGTGGGAATGGCAGACCGGGTCAGTAAGCTGCCGTTCCTGCGTGTGCTGCTGCCGCAGTCAGTTATCCGCCGCCTTCTGGTGTGACGCCAGCGCGTCAAGTTATCTTGCACAATCCTGGGTGTGACGCTCTGCGGTCAGATTATCTGCCACTCCTGGCTGTGACGTGCTGGTCAGTTATCGCCGCCAGCTTCTGGTGTGACGCCTTGCGGCATTATCTCTGCCGCTCTGGTGAGTGTGACGCCTGCGGTAAGTTATTCTGCGCTCTGGTGTGAAGCCTGCACTCGCGTCAGGGTTATCTGCCGCTCTGGTGTGAAGACTGCGGTCAGTTATCCGCTGCTCCTGGGGTTTGTGACGCCTGACGGTCAGTCTTGCCGCTAACTGGTGTGACGCTGCGGTCAGTTATCCGGTGTCCGGTGTGAAAGCCTGACAGTACAGTTATCCGCTGCCCTGGTTGACGCCTGCCGGTCAGTTATCCCCTGCTCCTGGTTTGACGGCCTGACGGTCAAAGTTATCTGCCGCGTTATGGTGTGACGCCTGCTGGTCACGTTATCCGCCACTCCATGGTTCTGACGCGCTGCCAGGTCAGTTATCTGCGCTTCTGGGTGGGACGCTGCGGTCGTTATCCGCGCATCCTAGTGTGACTGCCTGCCGGTCCTAGTTCTTCTGCCACTTCTGTGTGATGCCTGCGTTCAGTTCTCTGCGGCCTCCTGGTCGTGGACGGGCTGCCTTTGTTCAGTTATCTGCCGCTTCCTGGTGTTGAGCCTGCGGTTCAGTTCTCTGCTCGCTACTGAGTTTGGGTGTGACGCCTGCGGTCAGTTATCCGTGCTCCTGGTGTGAGGCTCTTGCGGTCAGTTATTCTGCGCTCTGGTGTGACGCAGGCCGGTCTGTTATATGCCGCTCCTGGTGTGACGCGCCTGCCAGGTCAGGTTATCTGCCGCTTCTGGTGTGACGACTGCCGGTCAGTTATACGTCGTCCTGGTGTTGACCGCTGCCGGTCAGTTATCCGTGGCTCCTGTGTGACGCCCTGCCGCGTCAGTTATCGCTTGTCTCCGGGGTCAGCCGTTTGTTGATCACGCCTGCCGGTCAGTTATCCGGCCCTCCTGGTGTGATGCCTGCCGGTCAGTTATCTGCCACTCCTGGTGTGACGCCTGCTGGTCAGTTATCCGCGGCTCCTGGTGTGACGCCTGCCGGTCAGTTATCAGCTGCTCCTGGTGTGACGCCTGCCGGTCAGTTATCCGCCGTTCCTGATGTGATGCGCTGACACGGTCAGTTATCTGCCGCTCTGTGTGATGCCTGCGGTCCAGTTATACGACTGCTCATGGTCGGGAATGCTGCGGTCAGTTATCCGCCGCTCCGCTCCTGCGTGTGGACGCCTGCGGTCAGTTATCTGCCTGCCAGTTCAACCTGGTTGTATGATTGCCTGCCGGTCAGTTATCCGCTGCTCCTGGTGGGATGCCTGCCGGTCAGTTATCTGCTGCTCCTGGTGTGACGACTGCCGGTCAGTTATCTGACCGCTCACATGGTGTAACGCCTGCCGGTCTTGTTATCTGCCAACTCCTGGTGTGACGCCTGCGGTCAAGTTATCTTGCCGATCTGGTGTGATGCCTGCCGGTCTGTTATCCGCCGCTCCTGGTGTGCGACTGCGGTAGTTATCTGCCGCCTCCTGGTGTGACGCCGCCGGTCAGGTTATCGCTGCCCTGGTGTGAAGCCTGCCCTGGTACAGTTATCTGCCGCCTCCTGGTGGGATGCCTGCCGGTCAGTTATCTGCCGCTCCTGGTGTGACGCCTGCCGGCCCGTTACTGCCGCTCCTGGTGTGACGCCTGCCCGGTCAGTTATCTGCTGCTCCTGGTGGGATGCCTGCCAGTCAGTTATCCGGCCCTCCTGGTGTGACGCCTGCCGGTCAGTTATCCGCTGCTCCTGGTGTGACGCCTGCCGGTCAGTTATCTGCCGCTCCTGGTGTGACGCCTGCCGGTCAGTTATCTGCCGCTCCTGGTGTGACGCCTGCCGGTCAGTTATCCGCCGCTCCTGGTGTGACGCCTGCCGGTCAGTTATCTGCCGCTCCTGGTGTGACGCCTGCCGGTCAGTTATCCGCTGCTCCTGGTGTGACGCCTGCCGTCAGTATCCGCCGCTTCTGGTGGGGACCCCTTTAGGGTCATTTATCCGCCGCTCCTGGTGTGACACATGGCGGTCAGTTATCCGCCGCTTCTGGTGTGACGCCTGACGGTCATTTATCCGCCGCTCCTGGTGTGACACCTGACGGTCAGTTATCCGCCACTCCTGGTGTGACGCCTGACGGTCAGTTATCCGCCGCTCCTGGTGTGACGCCTGACGGTCAGTTATCTGCCCACTTCCCGGTGTGACCCTAAACGGGTCAGTTATCTGCCACTCCGGTGTGACGCCTGCGTCGTTATCCGGCGCTCCTGGTGTGACGCCTGCCGGTCAGTTATCCGCCACTCCTGGTGTGACGCCTGACGGTCAGTTATCCGCCACTCCTGGTGTGACGCCTGACGGTCAGTTATCCGCCGCTCCTGGTGTGACGCCTGACGGTCAGTTATCCGCCACTCCTGGTGTGACGCCTGGGGGTCAGTTATCCGCCGCTCCTGGTGTGACGCCTGCCGGTCAGTTATCCACCACTCCTGATGTGACACATAGCGGTCCGTTATCCTTCGCTCCTGGTGTGACACATGGCGGTCCGTTATCCGTCACTGGGTGACCCCTGGGGTCATTACCCCGCCACCCCCTGATGTGACACATAGCGGTCCGTTATCCTTCGCTCCTGGTGTGACACATGGCGGTCCGTTATCCGTCACTCCTGGTGTGACGCCTGCCGGTCTGGAATCCACCGATCCCCATGTGACACTTGCGGGTCCGTAATCCGCCGCTCCTGGTGTCACACTTGCCAGTCCTTTATCCGCCGCTCCTGGTGTGACACAGGGGGTCCTTTCCGCCGCTCCACTGTGAAGGGGCCTTTTTGCCGGGTTTTCCCCCCCCCAAAATCCGCCGCTCCCTCGTGTGGCCCCTGACGGACCCTTATCCGCCGCTTCAGGTGTGACGCCTTTTGGTCAGTTATCCACTGCTCCCACTGTGATGCCTGCCGGTCCATTATCCGTCGCTCCTGATGTGACATGTGGTGATCCAGAACCACCGCTCCTCGTGTGACGCCTGCCGATCCGGAATTCGACGCTCCTCGTCTCACATTCATAACTTGTTACTCCTCATCTCACACCTGCTGGTCCACAATCCGCTGCTCCCATGATTTACATCCTGATATTCTGATTTCTCACGTCCCCAGCTGGACAGGTAGCTGTCACTCAGTCTTAAACATCCACTTCCCCTTTCAAAGACATTTTGGATTTATAATCCGGATAAGTTTTGTATTTATCTTTACATAAAGCGTTAGAAAATACATAACCCCCTAAAAGTGTAATTTTTTATAAGGGGAGTATTAAAAGTTATATTCTTTTACAAAAGGGCATAATTTAGTGTTATATTCTTGTACATAGGGGCATTTAAAAGTATTAATTTTTTTGACAAGGGAGGGGATTTTAGAGTATATTCTTGTACAAGGGACGGTAAGTAGAAATTCTTATACTAGGGGGGCAGTATTTTAAATAGTTAACCCTTTTAAAAAAGGGGGCATATTAAGTATTATAACTTGTACAAGGGGCATATTATAGTATTATATTCTTGTCAAGGGGGCATTAATTTTGTATTTTATTTTTGTACCATAGGAGCAGGAAAAAAAGAAATAAAATTTTTGTAATAGGGGCTATAAAAAAGTTTATATTTTTGGCAAATGAGGCAAATAAATTAGTTTATATTCAAACAAAGAGCAGTTTAAGTGTTTAAAACTTGTACAAAGGGGGCCCAAAGTACAAATAGAATTAAAAATCTTTTACAAAGGGGCGAAATAAAAAGAGTTAAAATTCGTACCAAGGGGGCGTATATATAATAAATTCTTTTACATAGGTACATAAATTATAAAATTATACTGTACAAGGAGCAATTATAGATTAAATTCGTAAAGGGGCAAATATTTTAGTAGTTATAATCTTGTACAAGGGCATATAAGTAGTAAATTTTGTACAAGGGGCAGTATTTTAAATTAAAAATTTTTTGACATAGGGCAGTTTATAGTAGTTATATTTTTGTACAAGAGCATATTAAGGATATTCTTGACATGGGCAAAATTTTTAAAATAGTTTTATTTTGTACATAGGGCGTATTAAAAGTATATTTTTGTAAAGGGGGGCAGTATATAGGATTATATTCTTGTAATAGGGGTGTAATTTAGTATTATATTCTTTTACATAGAAATTTATAAGTATAAATTCTTGTACATAGGGGAGTAAAAATTTTTAATTTAATTTTTGTACATAGGGGCAGTATTATAGTCTTTAAAATTCTTGTACTAAGGGAGAATTAAATATTATATTTTTGACATAGAGCGAATTATAGATTAATCTGTACAAAAAAGGGGAGATTAAAAAGTATTTATATTCTTGTACAAAAAGCAGTAATAAAGTTATATTCTTGTACTAGGGAAAGTATATATAGTTATATTTTTGTCATAGAGGCAGTATTATAGTTTATATTTTTTTACTAGAGCGTATTATAGTAGTTTTTATCTTGTACAAAAGGGGGATTTTTATAGTAAGTTATATTTTTTGTAATAGGGGCTATTAATAGTTATATTCTTTACATAGGGGGCAGATATAGTAGTTTTATTCTTTTACATGGGGCAGTTTAATAGTTAATTCTTTTACAAAGGCAGATTATAGTAGTAATTTTTTACATGGGGCGTAATTTTTAGTATTTTTATTCAAAATATAGGAGCAGTTATAGTAGTTTAACTTGTAATGAGCATATTAAATAATTTTTTAATTATTGTAAATAAGAGGGAGTATTATATAGTTTTATTCTTGTACATAGAGCAGTATATAGTAGTTTAAATTCTTAATAAAGGGCAGTATTAAACGTTAGTTATATTTTATATATAGGGGCAGTATTATAGTAGTAATCTTGACATAGGGGGGGTTTTAAATATTTTTAATTTTTGTACATAGGGGCAGTTAAAGTAGTTTTATTTTTGTACAAAGGGCAATTTAAGTATTATATTCTTTAAATAGGGGGGAGTATTAAAGTATTTATATTTTTGTAAAGGACAGTATTTTAGTGTTTTAAAACTTTTACATAGGGGCAGTTTATGTAGTTTTATTTTGTACATAGGGGCGTATTTTAGAGTATATTCTTGTAAAAGGGGGCAGTATTATAGTATAAAATTTTTTTAATAGGGCAGTATTATAGTATTTTTTTTTATTGTACATAGGGGGCAATTTAACAGTTATATTCTTGTACTAAGGGGCAGTATTAAGTAGTTTATTCTTGCCAAGGGGCAGTAAAGGGGACGATATCTTTTTAATCAGGTTTATTAAAACATTTTTATTTTTTTTTCCCTTTTTTTGTTGCGCTTAAAAAGTTGATTTCAGCAACTCAAAAACTTCCTAAAATATGAAATCCCCCGGGGAGATTTCCCGTTTTCCCCTTTCCTTTTACTGAAACAGATTAAAATGTCAGCGTTCATGGAGCGATGTGTAATATGTTTTAAATACTTGACCACTGTTGACTGCTCTTTGAGTCTAAGTGCTTCCATTTGTTACCGTAGCAGACAATAGTAATTACTGACATTCAGAAGGTGAACAGGTTAAAACCCACCGAGGTCACAGTTCACCCGTCTCTGGAATTGCCTAAATGATTTACTGGAAATTTACTGAGTATTCGAGTAGCCCAAACACTGGCCTGATGGGTGTTATATTTTGTGATGTCACTGTGGTAATAATAAATGGAGGATGATGCAGAGTGTGAAAAATTTTTCCTCCTGAACAAACATTTCACATATAAACCCAAAAAATAATGAACAAACTTTTTTTTTCGGGGCTTTTTATGGAAATTCCTTGACATTGAACATGAGGTTGGCCCTTACAAACAACACAGTCAATCTGAACGGCCTCTGCTAAGTAAATAAAGCTGAGTCTTTGCAATGATAAAAAAATTTATTTTCAACTCTTCCACTTTTTGCTTGACTGAATGGAAACATTCATATTAGAGATGCAGCCGGGCTATGCTACACCTGGGGTCATGGGCATAACTAGAGAAGCCTGGGCCCCATAGCAAACTTTTGGATAAGCGCCACTCATCTCGCCCTGGTCACGAATATTTACCAGTGCCCGTTAATAAGTCATGCAGTAACAAGATAATACAAAGAGCAAATACCATACATGCACACAAGATAATATCTTACCATACATATCACCATCATACTGCTACCAAACAAATCCCACTATACTATACCAAGACCAACATTACCAAAAATGCTATAACATAAGGACTCGATTATGCCACCTAAACATGACCATAAGTTACCACCAGATAGTGAATGAATAACACCCCTGTACTACTATTGAATTAGTTAAATACAAAGCCAAAATATTACTGCACGGGGGTAGTGACACCGTGAAACGGGCTCTGCAGACGTATATTACCTCCATACAGTGACCATTTAGGGGTATACACCGTGTACAAGGCTCGGTAAATGTATTTCCCTCCTTTTACAGTGACCATATAGGGGTAGCAACCATTGACAAGGCTCGCGACTATATATTCCCTCCATACAGGACCTATGTGGTAGAAAAACAGTGTAACGGCCCTTGCGGAATGTATTTTACCTCCATACAGTGACCATAATAAGCAGTAGACACCATTGTAACAGGATCTGCAGACTGTTTTTACCTCCATAATGCCATATGTGGTAGACTCAGTGTACACAGACCTGCGATGTTTTCCCTCCATACAGTGACCATATAGCGGTAGACACCAGTGTAAAAGGGCCCCTGCAGACTATACTTACCCCCCATACAGTGACCTTATAGTGGTGACATCGGTTACCAGACTTGCGGACGTTTTTCCCTCCTACAGTGCCTTTATGTTTGGACACCAGTGTACACGGGCTCGCAGAATGTAATTCCCCATACAGTGACATATATGGTAAAACCCGCGTCCCACAGGCTTGCAGACTTTTATATTACCTCCGTACATGACCATATAGTGGTGACACCAGCGTCCCAAAGGCCTTGCGACGTATTTACTTCCGTACAGTGACCAATATGGTAGATTCGGGTAAACAGGCTTGCAGACTGTTATTACCCCCATACAGTGACCATTATAGTGGTAGTACAGGTACACAGTTCTGCAGACTGAAAATTTACCTCCATACAGTGACCATTAGTGGTAGGCACCAGTGTACCCGCCCCTGCAGACTGTATATTACCCCCATACAGTGACCATATAGGGGAAAAACCCCCAGTGTACACGGTCTGCAACTGTATATTACCTCCAATACAGTGACCATATAGTGGTAGACACCAAAGCGTTAACACGGCCTCTGAGACTGTATATTACCTCCATACAGTGACCTTATTGTGGTAGACACCAATGTACACGGCTCTACAGATGTATATTACCTCATATGGCGACCTTTATAGTGGTAGACACCAGTGTAACAGGCTCTAATGCAGACTGTATATTCACTCCATACAGCAATTATGTTGGTAGGTTTCCAGTGTACACAGGTCCTGCAGACTGTATTTACCACCATACAGTGACCATATAGTGGTAGACCCCAGGTACCACGGGCTTCTGCGACTGTATATTACCTTTCCGTACAGTGACCATATAGTGGAGTTATCAGGGTACACAGGCTCTGCGGACTGTTTTACCCTCCATTACAGTGACCATATAGTGGTAGTCACCAAAGTGTACACGGCTCTGCAGACTGTATATTACCCTCCATACAGTGACCATATAGTGGTAGCACCAGTGTACCCAAGGCTCTGCAGACTGTATATTTACCTCCCATACAGTGACCAATTAGTGGTAACACCATTGTACACAGGCTCTCAGAACTGTATATTACTCCATAAAAGTGCCCAAATATAGTGGTGGGAACACCAGCGTACACAGGCTTTTGCAGACTGTATATTACCTCCATACAGTGACCTTATAGTGGTAGACACAATGTACAACAGGCTCTACAGACTGTATTTACCTCCATATGGCGACCATTTAGTGGTAAGACACCAGTGTACACAGGCTCTGCAGACTGTAAAATTCCCTCCATAACGCGACCATATAGTGGTAGGTACCAGTGTACACAGGCTCTGCAGACTTATATTACCACCATTACAGTGACCATATAGGGGTAGACACCAGCGTACACAGGCTCTGCAGACTGTATATTACATCCGTACAGTGACCAATTTAGTGGTAGAATAAAGGGTACACAGCTCTGCAGACTGTATATTCCGTCAATACAGTGACCATATAGTGGTAGTCACCAGTGTACACAGGCTCTGCAGCTGTAAAATTACCTCCATACAGTGACCATATATTTGTAGGCAACCAGTTTTACCGGGTCTGCAGACTGTAAAATTACCTCCATACAGTGACCATATGTGGTAGACACCAGTGACACAGGCTCTGCAGACGTATATTCCTCCAAAACAGGACCATTTAGGGGTAGAAACCAGGTACACAGGCTTGAAGACTGTATTTTACCTCCATACAGTGACCTATAGTGGTAGACACCAATTTTACACAGGCTCTACAGATGTATATTACCTCCATATGGCGACCATAATAGTGGTGGGCCCACCATTTTACACAGGCTCTGCAGACTGTATATTACCTCCATACAGCGACCATAATAGTGGTAGGACCAGTGTAACAGGCTCTGCAGACGTAATTACCACCCTACAGTGACCATAAATTAGTGGTAGAAAACCAGTGTACACAGGCTTCAGACTGTATATTACCTCCATACAGCGACCATATAGTGGTAGACACAGTGCAGACTGTAGAATACTACCATACAGTGACCATATAGTGGTAGACACCGGTGTACAGAGGCTCTACATCTAAGTGATAACAGTGCCGTTTCATCTTGTGACTCACAGGTGACATTTCCCTGATGAGTCGTTCACTTTACTTTTCCTTTGTATCTGGTCCAGACCTCCATGCTGACTGCTCTCGGCCACCACTCGTCCTTGCAGATTTGGACACAAATATGTTATAATCCTCACTTTTCCAGCACCTCCCTCACTATCCCCCACCTCTGTACAAACTTCCCATAGGTGGGAGAGTGGGTACAGCGTATAGCTTAGAGGCACAGTCTCCTAGAGGGGTTGTGAGGAACAGAGGACTAACCACCCTGGACACTGCTACAGCTATGGTCTGTACTCCTCAGATTTCTTTTGTCCGGTAGGGAGGTGAGCGCCAAGTCACTAGGTAGACCTCTGTTAGGTTGGTAGAACCCAGGTAACTAGGTTAATCCCCATTAGTTAGGTTGGCAGACCCTAGGTAAGTTGGTAGGCCTTCGGTAGGCAGTAGTTAGGCATAAGGTAGATTGGCCATAGGTAGATAGATAGATCTCAGGTTGGCTACAAGTGAGTAGGTAGGAAGATTTGCCATAGATGGGCAGTATTTAGGAGCCAATTAGGTAGATGGGCAGGCCCCAGGTAGCTAGGCCCACCTACAGTTGTAGAGAACTGAAAATGGTCTGTGTTCGAATTTGCAGCATTAAGAGGTCACATTTACTGAGATCAAAGTCTATTTCAATCCAAAACCTCATATTCGGCCATGTTCCATATAACATGGAAGCTCTTCTTTGATGTCACCTTCCCAATTCTTGCATCCATTGAATTGTGAGTATTCTGAGATTTTCTGTCTGAATTTCTTTGCTGGATGTCAGAACTGTTGGGCCTCAGGTAGCTAGATAGACTGTAGCTAGGCCCTAATTAGGTAGGCTTTTTAATATGCCCCACGTGGGTAGGTAGTTAGGCTGTAGATGGGCCGCACAGGGGTAGCTAGGTAGGATGTAGGTTTCATACATGGGGGTAGCTAGGTAGGTAGGCTGTAGGTGGGCCTCATGTAACTAGGTAGGTAGGTTATAGGTTGGCCCCACATAGGTAGTTAGGCTTTAGATGAGTCCCAGGGCGGTAGGTAGGTTATAGGTGGGCCCTTCATAGGTAGGCCATAGTTCGTCCCTTGGTAGGGGGCTTGTAGGTAGGCTTTAGGTGGGCCCCACATAGGTAGGTAGGCTATAGGTTGGCCTCTTGGTTAGTACGTAGGCTATAGGTGGGCCTCTGGTAGGTAGTCTATAGCTGGACCCCTACTAGGTAGGCTATAGGTTGGCCCCATTAGTAAAAAAAAAAAAAAAAAATTATGAACTTACCTGTTTCTTGTTCCCCTGATGCCTTAAGCGACAGGCCGGCTTATTCTGTAAAGCCAAGCATAGGCGGCACGTTAATATGACATAATTTTGCCATCCACGTCATCAATAGGGGCCGACTCCTGATAGACTTAAGGCTGCGCAGTCAATGCCTCTGGACTCGGGACAGAGTGCCTTGTCGTTCTGAGGCGGGATACGCCGGGGCCTAATGGTGCTGCGGGCTGTGACGACGGTTTTTCCACCCTTGCCTGGGAGAACTAGTTACTTTGGCTAACTACTCCATGCCTCCCCCAAATCTAATCTCTTTTTTTTTTGCAATGTGGTTTTTCTTCTGAGTCCAACTTCTTTTTTGAGAACATTTATATCCGAAGGTCTCCGTTCATTTCATTGGGAGTTTCTTGTTCAGCTGAGCACATTCTATCTACTGCAGGATATAGGAACCTGTTGGATGTTGGATTTCTGGGGATGGTGGGCCCTGGGTATTGTGGAACCTTGTGCATGGTGTGCCCCTGGGCATGACGTAGTTGGGCTGCTTTTTAGGGAGAAAGGCAGAGAAAGAGAGGCAGAAAGTAAAACATAGAGTGCAAGAGTCACATACAGTAGGTGCAGTCATGTATATTAAGTGTAGTATAGGCCCCAAGACTCATCTCCACTGGTGGGTCCGAAGAATCAACTCCACTGGTGGGCCCAAAGAATCATCTCCACTGGTGGGCCCCAAGAATCAACTCCACTGGTGGCCTCAAGAATCAACTCCACTGGTGAGCCCAAAGAATGATGATTGGTGCAGTTATGTTTAGTAACTGTAGGATAGGCCCCAAGACTCATCTCCACTGGTGGGCCCCAAGAATCAACTCCATTGGTGGGCCCCAAGAATCATCTCTACTGGTGGGCCCAACAATCAGCTCCACTGGTGAGCCCAAAGAATGATTATTGGTGCAGTTATGTTTAGTAACTGTATTAAACTGTAGGATAGGCCCCAAGACTCATCTCCACTGGTGGCCCCAAGAACCAACTCCATTGGTGGGCCCAATGAATCATCTCCACTGGTGGGCCCTAATCATCTCTACTGATGGGCCCCAAGTATTAACTCCACTGGTGGAGGCACCCCTGTCCAACACTGCTCTATTGTACTCTAAACTCCCTTAGAAGAGAATGGGGAGACCTGGGAATGTGCAACCACCTCTCCATGGTATAAAAAGAAGTTGTGGGGCCTATTCTAAAGGTAGGTGCAGATCCCCGAAGTAGGACCTGCGCTTATTATACATTTATGGCATGTATTATTGTTATACTATAAATGCTTGATATTAGAAAACCCCCTTAAAAGGATGTTTCCATGAAAGCACCTCTGGGTTACAGGTCAGCTCATAGCTAGCTCGGTTTATCCGGAACACCCATAGAAAAGAGTAGGAAGGACGGCCACAACGCATTCCAAATTATTATGTAAATTATATTTTTCTGTGACTGAAATATTTTCTTGATGCAAATGACTATCTAAATGTTAAAATCATCAACTGTTAGAGGTAAAATCATGTTTTATTGGACGAAAATTCCAATGAGAACTATTGTTTTGATTTTTTGGACAAAATGAAAAGACTGATATGAAAAGACTGTTATTCTGCACAACACAGGTACAAAACATTTGACAGGTTGTAAAGAACTGAAAATGGCCATTGTTGAAATATCCAGCATGAAGAGATCACAATTACTGAGATCAAAATCTATTTCAAACAAAAACCTCGTAACAGGCCCAGAACCATGTAACATAGGAGCCCTTCTTTGATGTCAGCTTCACAATACTTGCATCCATTGAACTTGTGCTTTTTCTGAGAGGTTATGTTTGAATTTCTTTGCTGGTTGTCAGAACTGCCTCTAGAGCTGCTGTTTGGATAGGAACGGCCTCTCACTCTCATAGATCTTCTGCTTTGGGATCTTTCAAAGGTTTAAATCACGGCAAAAAAACCTAAAAGAATAAAACGTAACCTTTATTTAGGAACCCGATAAAATTAACTAACTACCATGGACTAAAAACAAATAGCTTTACATACAGAATTTCTTATATACACAGTTGAAACCAGCAGTTTCCATCCCCTCTATAAAAAGCCCCATCTGCAGGTTTTTCTCTACCGTCTATATAAAGCCCCATCTGCAGGTTTTTCTCACTCTCTGACATGAAATCAGAATAAACCTTCCCCGTTTTAGGTCAATTAGGAACCAAAATTACTTATATTTGCCAAATGCAGAATAATGAGAGGGAGAATTTTTAAGGCATTTTTATTACTTTCTGCAAAGTCAGCAGTTTCCATCCACTGGGATGACTCCGCCTCTATACAATCTGTAACCACCCATATGATGATGTCAGGACTTTGGAAGCTTCTGATAGGTTTATTGGCAACATCAGAGTTAATTAGAGACACAGCTGTGGATGGATTTTGATTCACACCAGAAACACACTGCTTCTGTGTGTAACATCATGGGAAAGTCTAAAGAAATTAGCCAAGATATTAGGAAGAGAATTGTGGACTTGCACAAGTCTGGATCATCCTTGGGTGCAATTTCCAGATACCTGAAGGTGCCTCATTCTCTGTACAAACAATTATACACAAGTACAAACAAGATGGGAATGTCCAGCCACCATACCGCTCAGAAAGGAGACAGGTTCTTTGTCTCAGAGACGAACGTGCTTTGGTCTGACACGTGCATATCAACCCAAGGACAAAAGCAAAGACCTTGTGAAGATGCGGAGGAAGGGGTAAGATTGTGTCACTATCCAAAGGGGAAACGGGTACGTATAACATGGGTGAATGACCCTTCTACCAGGAAGAAGCCCATTATCCATAAAAACGTATACAATCCGTTTAATGTTTAAAAAATAACAGGAACAAAGCCCCTACATTTGTGGGAATGTCCTGGGGTGTAAGGAAAAAAAATTAAAACTGTTTTGGCCATAATGACCTTGTTACATTTGGGGGAAAAAGAGAGAGAAGTTTGGGAAAGCCTTAAGAACCCACCCCAACTGTAAAACCCGGGGGTGGTGGCATTTTTTTTTTTGGGGTTGTTTTGGTGGAGGAAATGGTTTGCATTCACAAAATAGTGGCAGATGAGGTAAGAAGATTATGTGGCAATACTGAAGCAACATCTCAAGACATCGCAGGAAGTTAAAGTTGGGGGGGGAAATGGGTTTCCAAAATGGGCAATGACCCGAAGCTACTGCCCAAAAACTGGTTAACGTGGCTTAAGGGAACAAGTCAAAGTTTTGGGCGGCCCTGATCTAAATTATTGGGAATTTATGGACAAAGCTGAAAAGGCCCGTTACGAGCAAAATGGCCTTTTACACCAGTTTGTCAGGAGGAAGGGGGCCCAAAAATTCCTACCAAACTATTGTGAGAAGTTTTGTGAAAAAAATCCAAAAATGGTTGACCCCAATAAACGTTTAAAGGGATAATGTTGGCCCCTTTTAAAAAATTTTAAATGGTGGAAACTTTTAAAATTAAAAGAAAGTCTAACACCCCTCACCCCATTGATATTTCAAGTTGGGTTCATCAGGAGTTAGGACACTGTAGAGATCTAATACAATGATAATCAATAAAACATGACCCCCACTGGTCCTATAAAATGCCTGCTGCTAATCCAGTTCTCTTGAGTAAGTTGACTCCACCCTTGTCTAAACTAGGGGTCTTTTAAAATACCTGTCCCTGAAGTATAAATCTGTAACATCTTTTCCCAAAAGTTTTGCTTCAGTCTACTGGTAAAGATGCAGTGAATAGACAGGCTCAAACCCCGGGCCCACATTTAGGGCTCTTTCCTTCTCCCCCCAAAAAAGTGCGCATGTCCAAAAAGTTACTCGGAGCGTCACATATAATGGGGACCACCGGCCCCATCACGTGTTCCAAACTGCATATGCACTACTGCGCATGTCAATATTTCAATATAAAAAAACCCCGGGCTTTTTCTTCAATGCCCCACAATTAAACCAAAAGGGGAAAAGGATTATAAGCATTTCTGTGGACTTTGTATCAAATAACAATTTTTAATCACAGATGATGCCGTTTATTGATGAGAAAAATCAGGAAAGGACGGTCTTGGGGGTCTCTCTTTTGTTCCTAATGTCCCCCAGGTGTTCTCCTATTCTTCTTCTCAGTTGCCTCTTTGTCTTTTCCACGTACTGAAGCCTACACTTACATATGCATTGTATCCCTTCTGACCGACAGTTATAAAAATCCCAAATTTCAAAGATTCTCCCCGTGGTATGGCCTCAGTATAGGGGCATGCAATACAATTTCTGAATTTGAACATAACCATAGACTTGCAGTGAAGCCGAGAGCTTTTTTGTGGTGGAGGAGGGCATTGGCTATGAACCAAATGATCTTTAATCGATCTTGCTTTCCTGTATGTTATAAGTGGGTGACTAGGTAACACTTCTGCCAAATCTTGATCCATCCTCCCCCAGTATCTATTAAGGATATAACATACCTGATCCAACCTATCGTCATATGTGCCAATGATACGGATTTGTCTCATGTTGGTCCTTTCTCTTTTCTTTTCTGTCCAAGCGGGAGATTCTATTTCCCTTAAAAAGATACTGTTTAAATGCACTCTGAAAAAACAGGAGAGGATGTCCTCTATCCAAAAATCTATCTTTAAGTTATTTCGCTTGTTGATTCTCAAACAGTTCCTTCTAATCCTTAGGTATTGACCTTTCGAAATCCTTTTCTTTTGACTCTAAGGGGGGGTGGCACTCCCATCATAGTAGGCTGTTGATGGCTGTACTTTTGTAATATGTACTTGTCTGTATATTTCTAAAATAGTCCTTCCTAATTGTTAGATCCAGAAAAGGGAATTCTTTTTTGTGACTCTCACTTGTAAATACCATGCCAATTTCATTGACGTAAAGTAGCATGACAAAGTTATTGAACTCCTCAGAAGTGCCCTACGATAATATAAAAACGTCATCTATATACCTTCCATACAACAATATGTTTTCTGCATATAGGGGAGGTTTTTTCTCCCTTTGCCTGTGCCACCCGGGAGATTGGCATAGGCAGGTTACCCAAGGCCGTCCCCCTGAGCTGGTGGAAGAGACAGGATCCGAAGAAAAAATAATTGTGTGTTAGCACAAATATGAGGCAATTTTTTAAATATTAAAAACCCTTGGAGTCTATGCCCTTTTCCCCCCTGATCTCAGGATTTTTGGTTATTCATGAGGAATTTATGTCAAGCCTATAGGTAAATCAATGTGAGTTTGACTGAACTGTCAACCATCACATCTGCCAGTTTTTTCAATAGATCACTGTATCCCTGAGATAGGAAGGTAGTCACCACAAATTCTCTCAGAACTTTGTCACCCCGCTCCCGTTGTTTTAATGATCCTATCCGATTTAAATGGGGGGCCCTGTAGAGGAGGTCAGCCCCTTATGGACCTTTGGTAAAGAGTAAAATGAAGGTACTTGTGGGAATCGTAGTAAGAGAAATTTTGGGGGATCCTTAGAAATCCCCGGGTCTAAAGCTTTTATTTATTGACCCTATTATTTTAGATAGGTTCGTTGGATCTTCTGTAGAAATTTCCTCCCCATCTTATTCAGAAAACTTTTACACATAGTTTGATATTGAGTTTGCGCCATAATTACTATGTTTCCCTCATTATCTGGGGTTCTATCAATTTCAGGATCTTATTTTCTGAGGTGCAAGATGTTCAAGGTCTCTTGTAACCAGTTTTTGGGGTGGTGGCATACGACTACTTTTTCTTCAGATAAGTATAGAAACTAGGACTAGTGTTGATCGAACTGTTCTAGAAAAGTTAAGTTTGATTAGAACTACCGCTGCTCCTCCTATAGGTACGCCCCTGCTTGCAGGCTGTCCTCATCTTTTCAGTTAGCCATTGAAAGGAATGAAGTATTTTAGCCTCTCAGTTTTTTCTGTGACTCTTAGACCCAAATTTTCTTCAATAAATTGTTCCACGTCTCCAGTTACTGTTATGGATGGTGATTCCAGCTTCTCCTCACCTGTATAGGTATAAAAATTATCCAGAACATCTTCTCCCATTGACTTTAATGGGATTCGAAGTTCGAGTTCAAGTTCGAATTGAACTTCGAACTGAACTCACAAAAGTTTGAGATTCTTATAGAACTAGAACTTTTTATTGTTCGCTCAACACTATCCGGGACCAGTCTGTCCCTCATTTTCATATATAAAACCCACCAGAGTTTCCACAACTGCTGGATCATCCCTTGAAATCCCTAGTTGGGTATAAGTGGTAATTTCACAATTTTTAAAGAACTTAAACCATCTCAATCTCCTTATGAATAAAGTATTGTACAAAGTATTGTATTTAGTAGTAGGGACAAAGGATAATCCTTTAGACAATAATGACAATTCTGATTCATTTAAAGTTCTTGTTGACAAATTAATTATCTTAGTTTCATCTTTCTTTTCCATCTCCTGGGAATTTGCTTGGATTCTCTCTCCCTTAAAGGTGTGGTCTCACTACAGGGATCGTTGCTTTTTATGTTAAAGATCTTGCAAAACCAAGTCACTTTGCAATATATGTCCATTAACAGTGTCCTACCTATTCTGAGATATCCCCTCTTGTATGGGCTGCACCACCTCCTCAGGTCGCTATAGCTACAGACCTGTTCAATCTCTCCTGATAGACTGCCTGCCCTGGTTGCTATAGCTACAGACCTGGCTTCTACTGCAGCCTAGTAGAAGCCAGTAAACACGCCCCTGAATTCAAAATGAAACTAAGAAAACAGGACTGAGGTAAGATGAATCAATGTAGTGAGACCACCCCTTTAAAGAGGTTGTCTCATCTCAAAGTTTCATAGGATGCATGAATGAAATAATGCTGCTTTGCTCTGTCACTGGTCAAGCTGTCTGTAATTAGCATATAAGCTCGGTGTATTCAGACTTCTCTGTTTATCAGTCTAGATTAGCTAAATTACCTTCTCTGAGGTCTGGAGAAGCTTCTTAGATAATGTAAACAATAGAATAATTACAGTCTTTTGTCTGAAATATCAGATAACACACAAGCTCTCGCTGCCGGGCCACGACCTGAGTGATGACGTCACTCCTTGCTATCAGATAGAACAAACAGCAGGGGAAAAGGAGTACACAGGTCGGTCACTTGGGAAACCTGAGAGCCTTCAGAAGGTGATAAAATAACTTGTAGCTCCTTAACCAAAAAAGATGAACAAAGCAATATATTTGGATGTCGTATTCATTTTGTGTTGCCTACATTTTGAAAGATATTATTTATATTGAGTCTTCCGATTTAAGGTTTATGGATGACCCTTGTTCTCTAATTATTTGACAAGATAGAGGAACAAGAGGACGGAGAGGATCCTGTTGCTTTATTCTCTGAGGCTTCATCTTGGGCGGGTCCAGTAAAATCCAAGGTTCTCAGTCTGGGGAAGATGGTGGCCGCACAATGAGTTTCTTTCCTTTTATGCCTAAAGTAGCCAATGACTCTGAGGATTTTTTTGCATCACGAGATGGTACATTGTTCTGCATGAAGAGGATTTTGCTACCTTGTCCAATGCATTGCACTATTGGACACTTTTCAGCAGCAGAGATCCTTTATCTTTTCCATATCGCCAGAAACCTGTGGCTGCTCAATAATGTGGAACATCCTTCTAAAGTAGGTTTCCTGTAATTGGTCACCAGGCAAACTATGTATCATGGGTGTTTCAGTTTGATTTTAGTGATTCAAAGAGCCCTGAGACACAGATCCATCCATGAGCTTTATTAAAATACAGAAAATTACATCTTTATGCCACTTAAAGGGGTTTTCTTGCTACAATAATTCGCTTTCAATATGCACACTTACTAGACATAGTTACATAGTTTGTAAGGCCGAAAAAAGACAGATGTCCATCCAGTTCAGCCTATTTTGAGGTAATTGCAAACTTTTCTAAATACATTGCTCTTCTGACATTGTCCTGGTCAGGTTATAAGAGAGATTTTATTTGCTCTGAGTGCACACAAGTGTCTATAGGTTACTGAAAATATCTCCCTTCCTGATCAGAGAGAGAACATGAAGTGACATCACCATGGTCAGATGGAGCAGAGTCTTTATCTCTAATAAGATTAGATTGTTTACCTTTGATAAGCACTTTTCACTCCTCAGAGCTCTAAGGGCCACATGTATGAACCTGTTTAGATCTAAAACTCACTTTTTTGCCCATAGGTTACTATGGGGAAAAGAGTCAGTTTTAGATCTAAACAGTTTCATACATGTGGCCAATTACTTACAAATGAAATCTCTTGCACCCACGACTTTGTGATGTCTCAGCTTGTTCCAGAGGAGCTGAATATGCTAATCATTGCTATAGAACCACCTACAGCCTTACAAGGCAGTGTGAATCTAAAGCTGCCTGTGACTGTGAAACAGCATGTTGAGACAACCCCTTTAAGTCAAAATTGTGTAATAATTTGAAATCGAGCTATGAGCTGACCTGTAAAACACAACTGCCGCTGGAACACCCCTTTAAGGAAGAAATGCTTAAAGGGGTTTTGCCACGAAGCGAGTTCCTTACCTCTTATCTGCTCAGGAGAGAATATAAACAAAGCATGCTGAGTCATGAACGGCTGCAGGGGTGAGAGGGAGGGGGTGAGCAGAGAGCGAGGAAGAAGGGAGCATCTCTATTGTTTACTCAGACAATTACATTACAGCCAGTGGATTTTCTTTACAGCAGACATCCTCTCACCAGCCACTTGCAAGCTCCTTCATGTTCCCTGTTATCAGGTAAGAAGTGCAAAACACGCAAGCGGGGCCAGATCAGTTCCTGGTAAACTTTAAGGAAACTAAGGGGGATTGAGCAATGCTGTAACTCACACAGGCTTCACTTTTTGTAATCACATATATTCAGAAAAGTGATTAAATACCCATTTTGGAGGATCCCACATCAACATTACATCGTGGCAAAACCCCTTTAAGCACTGCCAACCCTGAACCTGTGTAAAGTTACATAGCATTGTATTTGGGAGCTGTGTGTTCCTTGGTATGATCCTGGGTGAGTCCTCACTGGAAGCCATTGACAGTAAATTTAGTATTACATAGGGGTCCAGATATATTGCAATTTGTGCTGCAATTTTTGCAAAACTACAATCTGCAGCTTTGCTGTCATTTTATGAAAGATGCTAAGTGTTATTTTACACCTATTGTGGATAAACCCCAAAGATTACAGGATTGTAGAAAGTGTACTCAAATACATACATGACTATTAAGCTACAGGTTGTCAACCAAGACTGTTTCTATTCAGAAAGCAGAGATACCTTTATTTTTTATTTTTTTTTGCATGTCCATGCAATGATTTCTATAAAGGCTCAAAATATATTAACCCCTTCACGCCGAGGCCTATTTTTTTTTGTTTGACGTTCGTTTTTCCCTCCTCGCCTTCCTGGAGCCTCAGTGATCTCACTGCTGATGCCCCAATCGGAGTGAAGAACGGTGCACGGCACCGTTCTTCATTCATTTAGACGCCGCTGCCGTCTTTGCCGTGGCGTCTACGGGGTTAATCAGCGTGGGCGGGCAACGACGCCCCCCCCCCACACACACACACACACACACTGTAACTGCCGGGTGTTAGCTGCAATTAGCCGCTAACACCAGACGGCTGTGGGGGGGATCATGGAGCAATCCCCCTGCAAAGCTTCTTAGCGACCCTGGGACGCACTCATACGTCCATGGTCCTTAAGGGGTTAAGTCAAAGAATTAAAAGAAAAAGCTAATTTCACAGCTCTGATTGGGACTGGAGACAGCACTTCACTGGGTTTCTTTATTGGCAAAACACATGGGGCGACAGGTCCCATTAGCACTGCCCCATTTTTGGTGTATTTTGTGCCAAAGAACTGTTGACGTCCTGTCTGTCTCCACTTTAAATGTTACTGATCAGTAGTGTTGCACTTCGGATTTGGGTCAATGTCAGTTAGTAGGGTAGGGAATAGGGTTATAATTATTGTTAGGGCTATAATTATGGTTAATGCTACGATTATGATTAGGGAAGAGGTTAGAATTAGGGTTAGGGCTCTAGTTTTGACTAGTTATAGTTTGTAAGGCCGAAAAAAGACAAGTCGTCCATCTAGTTCAGCCTGTTGTGCTAAGGTGTTGATCCAGAGGAAGGCAAAAACCCCCAATGAGGTAGAAGCCAATTGTCCTTCATTTTAGGGAAAAATTCCTTCCTGACTCCAATCTGGCAATCAGAAAAAATCCCTGGATCAATGACCCCTCTCCTGATCCTAGTCACTATAACTTGTTATATTATTACGCTCCAGAAATGCATCCAAACCCTTTTTGAAACTCTGTTAGTGAATTCACCATGACAAGTTCCTCTCTGGCAGAGAGTTCCACAGTCTCACTGCTCTTAACAGTAAAGAATCTCTTTCTATGTTTATGTAGAAACTTTCGTTCCTCAAGACGTAGAGGATGCCCCTTGTTCTAGATACAGCCCTGGGTATAAATAAATCTTGGGAGAGATCTCTATATTGACCTTTTATTTATTTAAACATATTTATTCTGCCCCCCAAAAGCCTTCTTTTCTCTAAATTTAAAAAACCCTTAATCTTGCTAATCTTTCTGTGTACTATGTCCACCCAGTCCTTTTATTATTTTTGTTGCCTGCCTTTTTTACTGTTCAAGCTCTACAATGTCTTTCCTGTGCACTGGTGCCCAAAACTGTACCAATATTTCCATGTGTGGTCTAACCAGTGACTTGTATTAATGGGAGAATAATGTTCTCATCATGTGCATCTTATGCCCTTCTAATGCACCCCATGATCCTACTTGCTTTGGCTGCTTTCTGTCTGACACTGGCTGCTACAATTAAGTTTACTGTCCACCAGGATTCCCAAGTCCTTCTCCATGTCACTTTTACCCAGCCTTTTTCCATTTAACATGTAGTCAAATTAAGGGTTAAGGAAAGTAAAAAGTTTGGGTTTAGAGCTAGACTTAGGGTTATAATTAGGGTAAGGGATAGGATTATAATTAAAGTTAGTGCTCGAGTTGTTACTAGGGTTATACATAATTAGGGTTAGGTTCTAGAGTTATGATTTGGATTAGGGATAAGGTTAAAACTGCGATTAGGTAGAGTTGTGATTAGGGTTAGGGTAAAGGGGTTGTCTCACTACAGGGATCGCTGCTTTTTATGTTAAAGATTTAAACAAAAACAAGTCACTTTGCAATATGTGTCCATTAACAGTGTCCTACCTATTCAGCGATATCCCCTGTTGTATGGGCTGCATCAGCTTCTCAGGTCGCTATAGTTACAAAACTGTTCCATATCTCCTAATAGGCTGCCAGTGCTGGTCGCTATAGCTACAGACCTGAGGCGACACGTATGATTTTTGGTGCCTGTTTATGTGCGGTTGTAGTGCGCCGCCTCCAGCACGCCTGGTTAACAATATAGCCAACAGGCCTGCGCCAGTTTCGTGCTGAAAAGATGGTGAACTTCTGGCGCAGCCCCGTTCATACATGTCGTGCCTGGTGTCCTCAGCAGCTCGTCTCTTCAGGCCAGTAGAAGCCATTAAACATGCCCAAAATTCAAAAATGAAACTAAGAAAACAGAAAGGAGGTAAGGTGAACCGATGCAGTGAGACAACCCCTTTACCACCTAACCCACCTGGACGTATGGGTATGTCCTGGTGGCGTTAAGGAGTTGTGTAACAGGATCGCAGCGGCTGATTGCAGCCAACGCCTGGCGGTTGCAGCGTGGGGAGGGGGGGGGGGCCAGATGGGGAAACCGCCATCTTGGTACAGCCTTATGCATTGTGTATGCAATGTAGTAGGCTGTCTTAATGATCACACCCCCTTGTGGTGAGGCACCCAAGGGGGACTCAAAGTTGAAAAAAGTTATAAAGTGTAAAAAAAAAAATATCAAAAGTTCAAATCACCCCCCTTGTGCTATTTTACAAATAAAATAAATAAATAATAAAAAAGTGACGCATATTTGGTGTCGCCGCATCCAAAAAAGTCCAGTCTATTAAAAAATATCATCGTTTATCCCGTGCGCTGAACACCGGAGAAGAAAAAAAATTCAAAATGCCAAAATTGCGTTTTTTCGGTCATTTCACGTCCCTTAAAAATTGGAATAAAAGTGCTCAAAAAAGTCGAATGCATTCCAAACTGCTAGCAATAAAAAGTACTCTTCGGCCCGCAAAAAAAGGCCGCCTGACTGACGTCCGTAGGTGTTAGTACAAGAAAGTTATTGGTCGCACAAAATGGCGCCGCGGCGCAAATTTCAAATATAGAAGATGTTTGGATTTTTTTTACGGCACCACAACATAACACAAAACCTACATGTTTGGTATTGCCGGATTCGTATCAACCTGTAGAATACAGATAACACATCACTTTTACTGAAGATTGAACGCCGCAAAAACAAAATCCCACAAACATGGCGCAAATAAAATTTAAAAAAATCACATTTTGCCCCACTTAGAATTTTTGTTGTGGTTTCCCAGTATATTCTATAGTAATATGAATAACACCACTGGAAAGTACATTTTGTCCCACAAAATAAAAGCCCTCATATGTCTATGTAGGTAGAAAAATAAAAAAGTTATGGCTTTTGGAAGGCAGGAAGGAGAAAAATGAAGAATAATATTTTTTTTCTTTGGAGGGCTTAAAGGGTTAAGGATTGAGTTATACATAGTTGGGGATAGAGTTATGATTGGGATTAGTGATGAGGTTATAATTGGGAGTTAGAGATACGATTATGGTTAGGGATGGGGTTATACATAGGGTTAGTGCTCAATTTACGACTAGGGTTGGGTTTAGGGTTAAGACTAGACATATGATTAGGGTTAGAGGTAGGGTTATTATAAGGGTTGGAGTTGTTATTAAGGACGTCTCAAACAATAATTTCTTCACAAGCTCAGTGGTTAAAGGAATTATTCGAGGAACATAACTGATCAGTCACTTTCTCAATCTGTTACTCTGCTCTCACAATGAATGTGATGAATAGTACCGATCACTCATCCTGCGCAGAGCGAGTGTTCACTCTGGGGGTGAATACAAGCAACATATTAGATGGTTTATAGTAAGGAAATCGTATTTGATAATAACCTGCTTGGAACTTTTTTGCAGTTGGTTCCTTAAAAGGGTCGTCTCACTACAAGAATTGCTGCTTTTTATGTTAAAGATCTTGTAAAAACAAGTCACTTTGCAATATATGTCCATTAACAGTGTCCTACCTATTCCTAGATATCCCCTCTTGTATTGGCTGCATCAGCTCCTCAGGTCGCTATAGCTACAGACCTGTTTTATCTCTCCTGATAGGGTGCCAGCACTGGTTGCTATAGCTACAGACCTGTTTGAGCTCTCCTGATAGGCTCCCAGCACTGGTTGCTATAGCTACAGATCTGTTTGATCTATCCTGATAGGCTGCCAGCACTGGGTGCTATAGCTACAGACTTGTTCTATCTCTCCTGATAGGCTGCCAGTGTTGGTTGCTATAGCTACAGACCTGTCTTCTACTGCTGCCCAGTAGAAGCCAGTAAACGTGCCCCTGAATTCAAACTGAAACCAAGAAAACAGAACTGAGGTGAGATGAATCAATGTAGTGAGACAACCCCGTTAATTTCTGTAATTTTCTTTTTTCTGCATTAACAGCCTAGCAATGAATGATTACATATTTGCATATCCACACCCTTTATTTGCATAATCCCACCCACACCTATTTTGCACCTGGGGCCTTTCCAGCCTGGTCCTGTCGTTCTGCAGTCATTCATGTATCAGAGCAGCTCTCGCTTTCTCAGATTTCTGGCTCCTTTTCATGTTCTTTCTATACTGTAAGTACTTCCCACACCGCAGCCACCCACCTGCACTGACAGCCATTGTAGGCGCAGGAAAAGGGACAAAGCTAATGATCACACGCTCAGTGGTACTCCTCTAAAGCCACCGAAATCAGGACGGCGTGACGCAAAAGGAAGTCCTAGAGTAAATGATGGTTATTAGGCACAAAGGAGCTGAATATTACTAAATATCTTCAGGAGAGGCCGAGGGGATGCTGGGGGATTTGTGGGCTGAGATCAGATGCAAACTTCAGAAGAAAAGTCAACAGCCGACCCAAGCACTTGCCTGTTATCCTATCTCCCCCCTATTCACATTTATAACCTGTTTCCCAGAAAATAAGACAGTGTTTTTATATTATTTTTTTCTCCTAAGGATGCACTAGGTCTTATTTACAGGGGATGTCTGATTTTTCCATGAACAAGAATTCACATTTATTGTTGAACAAAAAAATCACAATTTATTAATATACTGTAGTCCTGTTATCACAAGCATCAGCATAACCAGCCAAGCTCTGAAGCAACAGGTAACCTCAGTCACACTATGTTCTCAGTGTGCTGTGCCTGCAGTGTATGTAGTGAGAGACTCAGATCACCCTGCACAAGCAGCTGTGCCCCAAGCTACCCCTGCACAGTTGGTAGCTCCCACTGCCTTCTGTAGGATCTCCTGACTTACAAAGTGAAAGTAAAAGCCTTCTCCCTGTGATACTGCGGTAAATCCTCTGGACTACAAGGATTACTTTTTATGTTAAAGATCTTGAAAAAACAAGTCACTTTGCAATATATGTCCATTAACAGTGTCCTACCTATTCCTAGATTTCCCCTCTTGTATGGGCTGCATTAGTTCCTCAGGTCGCTATGGCTACAGACCTGTTTACTCTCTCCTGATAGGCTGCCAGCACTGGTTACTATAGCTCCAGACCTGGCTTCTACTGCAGCCTAGTGGAAGCCAGTAAACACGCCCCTGAATTCAAAGCGAAACCAAGAAAACAGGACTGAGGTGAGATGAATCAATGTAGTGAGACAACCCCTTTAATGAATGTATCTGAGAAAAGTCTTATAATTTCAATCTACTATGAATTTGTGTGTGTATGTAGCAATGACTGCCGCTAGGTCTTATTTTCAGGGGAGGCCTTATATTTCTAAGCTTGAAAAAGATTGTACTAGGTCTTATTTTCAGGGGATGTCTTATTTTTGGGGATACACGTTAGTGGGGTCATCACTGGTGCTTCTATGCTATGTACAATATATGAAAAAAACTTTGAGATTCTTAGTTCGCATGTTTTTGGCCAAAAAATGCTCAAGCCACCCCCGACTTACAACGGGATCTCAGGCGGGTGGTCCTACTCTATCTTATCTCTCTAAATGCTCAAACCCCCGACTTACAACGGGATCTCAGGCGGGTGGTCCTACTCTATCTTATCTCTCTAAATGCTCAAGCCACCCCCGACTTACAACGGGATCTCAGGCGGGTGGTCCTACTCTACCCTTACCCCCTCTCTATCTTTATTTTCTGAGAGAAAAAGTTGGGGGGAGTAGGACCACCCGCCCTGAATCCCGGGTAACCCGGGGTTGGCTTGAGAAATTTTTTTTTGGCCAAAAAGGGAAAATAAGAATCTAAATTTTTTTCTTTTATTGTAGATAGCAAAAAAAGTCCTTTGGGATTTCCAGTTTTTTTTTCACTGGTGCTTCTGCCCATTTTCAGAGCTCTGCTTGCTGTCAGTCTTAAGTATTGATTGAATATGTTTCACATTGTAGCATTTGTTACAATTGTTTCCTCCTAAAACTTTCCCAAATATAAAGCTTTTTTTCAATCAAAGATTCCATTCGGAACCTCTGGTGCAGATGGACAAACGGACGCCCAGCGATCTGCTTCACAACGGACACCCCATTGATTATGTTATTTAGACAGAAAAAAATAGCACACTTCTGGAACATAAAAAGGGGTAAAAAAGGGAACCAAAAAAGGCAAGTGTGAACCGGCCCCTAAGTGCACCAGCAGCGGGAATCCAAATCCTGTCCTATATTTTATTATGCATTCCACGTCATTAAACAAGCCCCATTTATTTGTACTGGGGCTTTGGATGCGGAGCCGACATTCATGGATTCGTTTTTTGGCCTGGAATAAGACGGAAGAATGAACAGGGTTTTTTTTGTTTTGTTTTTTACTCTAAAAAAACAAAGCAGAAAATATATGTTGTATGGACTATGAGGAGAATTGTCTATTGAGGTCAATGGGGATGATTTACTTCTGGTTTTAAATGAGTATCTCAAGTTAGAATCTGTGTGGGCGAGTCCTAAAGTTAATCACAATGTATCAGTCCAGATAGATAGATAGATAGATACTGTATACCAGGGGTGTCAAACTCGTTTTCGCCGGGGGCCACATCGGCCTCACGCCGTACCTTAAAGGGCCGACCTCATTTCTGAACTGTGTAAATGTAACTTCTCCTTAACAGTTAAGAGAGCTATTACGGAGTAGTTTCGTTTGTAAAAGTTTCCTGTTACAATCACCCCTTTGAGGGTAATCAGGAAAAGGTGAGGCCAGAGGGGAGGCGGGCCCAGATGGGGGGCCCAGAGGGGGAGGCAGACCAGAGGGTGAAGGCCCAGAGGTGGAGGCAGGCCAGAGGGTGAAGGCCCAGAGGGGGAGGCAGACCAGAGGGTGAAGGCCCAGAGGGGGAGGCAGGCCAGAGGGTGGAGGCCCAGAGAGGGAGGCGGCCAGAGGGGAAGGCCCAGAGGGGGAGGCAGGCCAGAGGGTGAAGGCCCAGAGGGGGAGGCAGGCCAGAGGGTGGGGGCCCAGAGAGGGAGGCAGGCAGGCAAGATGGTGGAGGCCCAGAGAGGCAGGCAGGACAGAGGGTGGAGGCCCAGAGAGGGAGGCAGGCCAGATGGTGGAGGCCCAGAGAGGGAGGCGGCCCAAGATGGTGGAGGCCCAGAGAGGGAGGCAGGCCAGAGGGTGGAGGCCCAGAGGGGGAGCAGGCCAGATGGTGGAGGCCCAGAGAGGGAGGCAGGCCAGAGGGTGGGGGCCCAGAGAGGGGGGCAGGCCAGGGGGTGGAGGCCAGAGAGGAGGCAGGCCAGAGGGTGGAGGCCCAGAGAGGGAGGCAGGCCAGATGGTGGAGGCCAGAGAGGGAGGCGGGCCAGATGGTGGAGGCCCAGAGAGGGAGCGGGCAGATGGAGGGGGCCCCAGAGAGGAGCGGCGGGCAAGATGGTGGAGCCCAGAGTGGCTGGCAGGCAGGCAAGATGGGGGAGGTGGGCCAGATGGTGGAGGCCCAGAAAGGGAGGCAGGCAGGCCCGATGGTGGAGGCCCAGAGAGGGAGGCAGGCAGGCCAGATGTTGGAGGCCCAGAGGGGGAGGCAGGCAGGCCAGATGGTGGAGGCCCAGAGCGGGAGGCAGGCCAGAGGGTGGAGGCCCAGGGAGGGAGCCAGGCCAGATGGTGGACAGGCCAGATGGTGAGGCCCAGAAGGGAGGCAGGCCAGTTGGTGGGGCCCCAGAGAGGGAGGCAGGCCAGATGGTGGAGGCAGGCCAGATGGTGGAGGCCCTTGGAGGGAGGCAGGCCAGATGGTGGAGGCAGGCCAGATGGTGAGGCCCAGAGAGGGAGGCAGGCCAGATGGTGAGGCCCAGAGGGGAGGCAGGCCAGATGGTGGAGGCAGGCAGGCCAGATGGTGAAGGCCCAGGGAGAGGGAGTCAGGCCAGGTGGTGGAGGCCCAGAGGGGGGATAGGGGGCTAGATGGTGGAGGCCCAGGGAGGGGGAGGCAGGCCAGATGGTGGAGGCCCTCTGAGGGAGATAGGGGGCTAGATGGTGGAGGCCCAGGGGGAGGCGGGCTAACTAGTAAGACCTGGGGTGGGGGTTAGAGGACTAGCTGGTAAGGCCCAGTAGTAAAAGTACAGACCACTTACCAGCCTCAGTGAACGGCCCTTTCCGCATTAGCAGGCATCTTTTCACCAACAGGAGCTCCTCTGCTCAGCGTCCTGCAGGGGCGGGGCTGGAGCACTGAGCAGGCGGACCGGGCAGTCTGTGTCTTCTACTGTGCATGGAGCTGCCGGCCCCGCCCCCTGAGCTCACTGTGCTGCCGGCCCCGCCCCCTGAGCTCACTGTGCTGCCGGCCCCGCCCCCTGAGCTCACCGAGCTGTCGGCCCCGCCCCCTGAGCGCACTGTGCTGCCGGCCCCGCCCCCTGAGCTCACCGAGCTGCCGGCCCCGCCCCCTGAGCTCACCGAGCTGCCGGCCCCGCCCCCTGAGAGCACTGAGCTGCCGGCCCTGCCCCCTGAGAGCACTGAGCTGCCGGCCCCACCCCCTGAGCTCACTGTGCTGCTGGCCCCGCCCCCTGAGCTCACTGAGCTGTGCTGCCCGTACCTGCTCCTGTCTCACTGAGAGAAGCAGCTGCAGCAGAGCACAGCTCAGCAACAAGTGCCGCACCGGATAACACAAGGCAACGGGCCGGATTCGGCCCGCGGGCCTTGTGTTTGACACCTGTGCTGTAGATAGACAGAAAGATATGAGATAGATAGATAGATATGAGAGAGATAGATAGATAGATAGATAGATAGATAGATATGAGATAGATAGATAGATATGAGATAGATAGATAGATAGATAGATAGATAGATAGATAGATAGATAGATAGATAGATATGAGATAGATAGATATGAGATAGATAGATATGAGATAGATATGAGATAGATAGATAGATAGATAGATAGATAGATAGATAGATAGATAGATAGATAGATAGATAGATAGATATGAGATAGATAGATATGAGACAGATCGATAGATTATAGTAGATAGATAGATAGGAGATAGATAAATAGATATGAGATAGATAGATAGATAGAGATGAGATAGATAGATAGATAGATAGATATGAGATAGATAGATACATAGATAGATAGATATATGAGATAGATAAAAATATGAGATAGATAGATAGATAGATGATAGATAGATAGATAGATAGATAGATAGATAGATAGATAGATAGATAAAACAGCAGGTCCAGCTATGGGAAAGCTTGGATCCGGCGCACTTTGTAGAGATATCAGTCCCTCGCGGGTAGTAAAATAAACGTAGCCTTTATTATTAAAAACACAATGGATTCTTACCACCGTGTGATTAAAAATCTAAGACAAAGACAAAGTACTTGACGCGTTTTGCGCGGAATACCCACGCTTCCTCAGAAGTATATCGATAGATAGATAGATAGATAGATAGATATGGGATAGATAGATAGATAGATATGGGATAGATAGATAGATATGAGATAGGAGATAGATATGAGATATATGTGATTGATAGGTAGATAGGATATATTTGAGATAGACATGATAGATATGAAATAGATGTGTATATATATAGATGGGTAGATAAATATAAAATAGATAAATATGATATAGATAGGGATAAGTAATGTATGTACAGTGACTGCACCAGCAGAATAGTGAGTGCAGCTCTGGAGTATAATACAGGATGTAACTCAGGATCAGTACAGGATAAGTAATGTATGTACAGTGACTGCACCAGCAGAATAGTGAGCGCAGCTCTGGGGATAATACAGGATGTAACTCAGGATCAGTACAGGATAAGTAATGTATGTACAGTGACTGCACCAGCAGAAAAATGTGACTGCAGCTCTGGAGGATAATACAGGATGTAACTCCCGGATCAGTACAGGATAAGTAATGTATGTACAGTGACTGCACCAGCAGAATAGTGAGTGCAGCGTTTGGGGGATAATACAGGATGTAACTCAGGATCAGTACAGGATAAGTAATGTAAAGTACAGTGACTGCACCAGCAGAATAGTGACTGCAGCCTGAGGATAAAACAGGATGTAAACTCAGGATCAGTACAGGATAAGTAATGTATGTACAGTGACTGCACCAGCAGAATAGTGAGTGCAGCTCTGGAGTATAATAAAAGGATGTAACTCAGATCAGTACAGGATAAGTAATATATGTACACAGTGACTGTACCAGCAGACTAGTGAGTGCAGCTCTGGAGGATAATAAAAGGATGTAACTCAGGATCAGTACAGGATAAGTAATGTATGTACAGTGACTGCACCAGCAGAATAGTGAGTGCAGCTCTGGAGTATATTACAGGATGGTAACTCAGGATCAGTACAGGAAAAAGTAAAAGTATGTACACAGTGACTGCACCAGCAAATAGTGAGTGCAGCTCTGGAGTATAATACAGGATGTAACTCAGGGTCAGTACAGGATAAGTAATGTATGTACACATGACGCACCAGCAGAATAATGAGCGCAGCTCTTGAGGATAATACAGGATGTAACTCAGGATCAGTACAGGAAAAGTAATATATGTACAGTGACTGCAGCAGCAGAATAGTGAGTGCAGCTCTGGAGGATAATACAGGATGTAACTCAGGATCAGTACAGGATAAGTAATTTATGTACACAGTGACTGCACCAGCAGAATAGTGAGCGCAGCTCTGGAGGATAATACAGGATGTAACTCAGCATCAGTACAAGATAAGTAATATATGTACACAGTGACTGCACCAGCAGAATAGTGACCGTAGCTCTGGAGGATAATACATGATGTAACTCAGGATCAGTACAGGTAAGTAATGTATGTACACAGTGACTGCACCAGCAGAATAGTGACCGTTAGCTCTGGAGGATAATTTCATGATGTAACTCAGGATCAGTACAGGGTAAAATAATGTATGTACACAGTGACTGCACCAGCAGAATAGTGAGTTGCAGCTCTGGAGGATAATACAGGTTAACTCAGGATCCCGTACAGGATAAGTAATGTATGTACACATTGACTGCAACAGCAGAATAGTGAGTCCAGCTCTGGAGTATAATACAGGATGTAACTCAGGATCAGAAAAGGATAAGCAATGTATCTACAGAGAATGCACCAGCAGAATAGTGAGCGCAGCTCTGGAGGCTAATACAGGATGTAAAATCAGGATTTAGTACAGGATAAGTAAAAGTAATGTTACAGTGACTGCACCTCAGAATAGTGAGTGCAGCTCTGGAGGATAATACAGGATGTAACTCTGGATCAGTACAGGATAAGTAATGTTTTGTACACAGTGACTGCACCAGCAGGGAAAAGTGAGTGCAGCTCTGGAGGATAATACAGGAAAGTAACTCTGGATCAGTACAGGATAAGTAAAGTATGTACAGTGCTGCACCAGCAGAATAGTGAGTGCGCTCTGGAAGATAATACAGAAGAAACTCAGGATCAGTACAGGATAAGTAATGTATGTACAGTGACTGCACCAGCAAAATAGTGAGCGCAGCACGAAGGATCATACAGGATGTAACTCAGGATAAGTACAGTTTAAGTCGTTTATATCAATTCTCCATAATAATTGGGAGGTGGAGATTCACGTTCCCTTCTTCCGAGCTTTGTTTTCCTGAAGGTTCTTATTGAGGACCTCGTTCAGGAGCGTTGTGTACTACTGTCAAGTACTGATCTGATGCCACCCACAAGGACAAAGATCTAATAAGCAGCATCAGGCTTCCTCCTGGCGGGGGTGCATTTACACAATCAGTCAACACATAAATTATCCAGGCATGAGGCCTCAGAAATGCTTTTTAAGTCTCTTCAAACATGACAAGAGCTTTTGGGAAATCAATGAATTTAGAGTAAAAGAGGTTTATCCTTCCACATTCCTCAGACTAATCTTTCTGCAGAAGTGAAAATAAGATCATAATATAATAATGACATGATAACAGGAGCCAATCAATACTGTGCAAACACTGCGCTTATCCCTCACACCTGCTAATAACCAGCAATGAGGCCAATGTCCTTCAGAGGACAGAGAATTAATGGGAGGATTACTTGCCGCGAGTTGATAGTATAGCGCCATATGGTGCACCATACAGAAACCTAAGCTTGGAGGAGTCGCGGTGTTTAGGAGACCCATTGTACGATACCATATTCAGGAATTATGAATTATTGGGCAGAGGCAGGATCCTCGTCTTCAGACTAGGTCCCCTAACCGCCATCTATAGTGAGCATGTCATACACAGGTAAATGCTGATTGCTATTCCTGCTCCTGGTTGTAGGTGATTGGCACCATAGTCCGCTTTAAATGAATCTGGAGCTCTGTTGCACCCATTCTAGTGCCAGAGCAGGGCCAACTGGAGGATCCTCTAATATTTTAATAGGTCAGTCCAACCCTGTAAGAGCCTATCTCTGATGGACCCGGCCCGTCTATACATTCCATGAATAGAGTCCATACAGGTTAACCAGATCTGTGTAATATCGTTTTCCTCCTTTGGGGGCATCGAAGCATAAGCAACAGACTAACGACCTGACTAATGGGTGTCCATATAGTATGTCCCACTGTATATGCTGTTATCTAGATTCTATGAACTTATCTTTCATTCACTTTGTCGAGCCTTACCTTATTTGAGTCTTAAATAACATACATGCTTACCTTCCATTTATTGGCTCTTATACTCTGACTCTTGCTTTCTGCTCCTTTCTCAGCCTTCTCCCTGAAAAGCGGCCCTAATACTGCTATGCTCAGGGGCCCACAATACCTAGGGGTCCACAATGCCCAAGGGTCCAAGATACCTAGGGATCCACAATGCCCGGGGGTTTATGATACCTAGGGACCCACAATGCCTAGAGGTCCACAATGCCCCTGGGTCCACAATGCCAAGGGGTCTATGATACCTAGGGGCCCACAATGCTCAAGGGCACACAATACCTAGGGGTCCACAATGCCCAGGTGACCAAGATACCTAGGGGTCAACAATGCCCAGAAGTCTATGATACCTAGGGGCCCATAATGCCTAGAAGTCCACAATGCCCCGGGGTCTACAATGCCCAGGGGTCTATAATACCTAGGGGCCCACAATGCCCAGGGGCCCACAATACTCAAGGGCCCACAATGCTCAGGGGTCCACAATACCGAGGGTGCCACAATGCCCGGGGGTCCAAGATACCTAGGGGTCCACAATGCCCAGAAGTCTATGATACCTAGGTACCCATAATGCCTAGAAGTCCACAATGCCCCGGGGTCTACAATGCCCAGGGGTCTATAATACCTAGGGGCCCACAATACTCAAGGGCCTAAAATGCTCAGGGGTCCACAATGCTCAGGGACTCACAATGCCCAAGGGCGCACAATACCCAGAGGTCTACGATGCCTAAGGGCCCACAATGCCCAGGGGTCTAAGATATCTAGGGACCAACAATGCCTAGAGGTCCACAATTCCCCAGGTGTCTATGATACCTAGGGGCCCACAATGCCCAGGGGCCCACAATGCTCAGGGGTCCACAATTCTAAGGGGCCCACAATGCCCAAAGGCCCACAATACCTAGGGATCCACAATGCCCAGTGGTCTATGATGCCTAAAGGGCCACAATGCCCAAGGGCCCACAATTCCTAGGGGCCCACCAAGCCATGTCCTTTTTCCCCTGTGGGCCAGTTCAAGGCTGAGTCTGAGGTAGCCTGGGATTCACCCCTATTCCATTATAGGTTCAAACCAGTGGCCATTGTGCTTATAATTGCAGCACTGCTCACTTAGGGCACAGCTATGAGGGTGACTCCTGCCCAGCTGCGGTAGTCTGAAATCCATCTGCTTTCTCATTTTAGACTACAGCTGGTACTCTGTGGCTCCCTCTTGCATACGACTTTGGGAAACGGCTATGATCAGTGCCTCCAGCCTAGCTGCATTGTCTATTGGAAGCGGAGGCCATCTAGAATCCACCCCTATCTCTTTATATGCTCAAGCTGATGGCCAATATGATTAGAATTGCAGCACTGCTAACTTGGGAATCAGCTGTGGTCAGTGACTACAGCCCAGCTACATGGTCTGTTGGAGTCTGAGGTTATCTGGGATCCACATTGTATCCACATTGTATCTCATTATAGACTCAAACTTCTGCTCTGTCCTTGCCTCATGCTAATAACATCAGCGCTGCTCGGTTAGGACACCGCTATGGCCAGTGACTCCGGCCTGGCTGCTGTACATCGTCTGTTGGAGCCTGAGGTAGTCATAAATCCACCTTCAGGTTTATCACAATCTACAACCCCGCCCCTCGCCCATGCTTTACACTGCAGCTCTACATATAGAAAGCTGACGTCCATTACAAAAACTATTATAACTACCAACACCCAGAGCAAAGCCGTCACATGAGGAAGAATGAGGAATGACATCACCAAGGACATCATCTCGGATAAAATCCCTATTGGAAACCGGACTACTCGCCATAGAGGAGAGACTCTAACATAGAACCTTCTTATGTTACCAAACCCAGGCCCCTTCATGGATGTAAAGGGCCGACGTGTAATACCACATTTCTCCAGCAGGGGAGATGCATGGCCAGAATTAAATCTGCAACGATCTCCTAAGAACCGATCTGGAAGCTGAGGCACAACACCTGAGGGACATCCCTAGCCGAGGTGCAGTGACAGCAGTCGGCTCCAGGGCCCCATACACAGTAGGGTTAGCAGAGGAGCAGTGACATCCATCTGCTCTGGGGCTCCATACACAGTCGGGTTAGCAGACGTGCAGTGACATCCATCTGCACCGGGGCCCCATACACAGTAGGGTTAGCAGAGGTGCAGTGACATCTGTCTGCTCCAGGGCCCCATACACAGTAGGGTTAGCAGAGGAGCAGTGACATCTGTCTGCTCCGGGGCCCCATACACAGTAGGGTTAGCAGAGGTGCAGTGACATCCGTCTGCTCCGGGACCCATACACAGTAGGGTTAGCAGAGGTGCAGTGACATCCGTCTGCTCCGGGGCCCCATACACAGTAGGGTTAGCAGAGGTGCAGTGACATCCGTCTGCTCTGGGGCCCCATACACAGTAGGGTTAGCAGAGGTGCAGTGACATCCATCTGCTCTGGGGCTCCATACACAGTAGGGTTAGCAGAGGTGCAGTGACATCTGTCTGCTCCAGGGCCCCATACACAGTAGGGTTAGCAGAGGTGCAGTGACATCCATCTGCTCCGGGGCCCCATACACAGTAGGGTTAGCAGAGGTGCACTGTCATCCTACTGCTCCAGGGCCCCATACACAGTAGGGTTAGCAGAGGTCCAGTGTCATCTGTCTGCTCCGGGCCCCATACGCAGTAGGGTTAGCAGAGGTACAGTGACATCCGTCTTCTCCGGGCCCCATACATAGTAGGGTTAGCAGAGGTGCAGTGACATCCGTCTGCTCTGGGGCCCATACACAGTAGGGTTAGCAGAGGTGCAGTGACATCGGTCTGCTCCGGGGCCCATACACAGTAGGGTTAAGAGAGGTGCAGTGACATCCGTTTGCTCCGGGATCCCATACACAGTAGGGTTAGCAGAGGTGCAGTGACATCCATCTGCTCTGGGGCCCATACACAGTAGGGTTAGCAGAGGTGCAGTGACATCCGTCTGCTCTGGGGCCCCATACACAGTAGGGTTAGCAGAGGTGCAGTGACATCTGTCTGCTCCGGGGCCCCTACACAGTAGGGTTAGCAGAGGTGCAGTGACATCTGTCTGCACCGGGGTCCCACACACAGTAGGGTTAGCAGAGGTGCAGTGACATCCATCTGCTCTGGTGCCCCATACACAGTAGGGTTAGCAGAGGTGCAGTGACATCTGTCTGCTCCGGGGCCCCATACACAGTAGGGTTAGCAGAAGTGTAGTGACATCCATCTGCTCCGGGGCCACATATACAGTAGGGTTAGCAGAGGTGCAGTGACATCCGTCTGCTCCGGGGCCACATATACAGTAGGGTTAGCAGAGGTGCAGTGACATCCGTCTGCTCCGGGGCTCCATACACAGTGGGGTTAGCAGAGGTGCAGTGACATTGTCTGCTCCCGGGCCAATACACAGTAGGGTTAGCAGAGGTACAGTGACATCCGTCTGCTCCGGTCCCCATACACAGTAGGGTTAGCAGAGGTGTAGTGACATCTGTCTGCTCGGGGCCCCATACCAGTAGGGTTAGAAAGAGGTGCAGTGACACCCTTTTGCTTTGGGCCCCATCCACAGTAGGGTTGCAGAGTGCAGTGACATCCGTCTGCTCCGGGGCCCCATACACAGTAGGGTTAGCAGAGGTGCAGTGACATCCGTCTGCTCCGGGGCCCCATACACAACTTGCCACCACACCAAATGGAACTTCCTTCATGCTCTACACATATTAGAAAGAGGTCATCATAATGTGACTGGACTTTGTATAATGTATCTGCAGACAACCCTGACCCCTCTCCAGCTGCTGTCCCGGTGAGGAGTCCTGATCCCTCTCCAGTTTGCTGTCCCGGTGAGGAGTCCTGACCCCGTCCAGCTGCTCCCCCAAATTGAGGAGTCCTGACCCCTCTCCAGCTACTTTTTCTCTGGGATTTCCTGCCCCCTCTCCAGCTGCTGTCTCGGTGAGGAGTCCTGATCCCTCTCCAGCGCTGTCACAGTGAGGAGTCCTGACCCTCTCCAGCTGCTGTCCCAGTGAGGAGTCTGACCCCTCCTCAGCTTGCGGGTCCCGGTGAGGAGTCCTGACCCCTCTCCAGCTGCTGTCCCGGTGAGGAGTCCTGACCCCTGTCCAGCTGCTGTCCCAGTGAGGAGTCCTGACCCCTGTCCAGCTGCTGTCCCAGTGAGGAGTCCTGACCCCTCTCCAGCTGCTGTCCCGGTGAGGAGTCCTGACCCTCTCCAGCTGCTGCCCCGGGTGAGGAGTCCTGACCCCCTCCGCTGCTGTCCGGTGAGATTCCTGACCCCTCCCCAGCTGTTTCCCCGGTAAGGAGCCTGACCCTCTCCAGCTGCTGTCCGGATGAGGAGTCCTGACCCTCCCCAGCTTCTGTCCGGTAAGGAGCCCTACCCCTCTCCAGCTGCTGTCCCGGTGAGGAGTCCTGACCCCGCGCCAGCTGCTGTCCCGGTGAGGAGTCCTGACCCCTCTCCAGCTGCTGTCCCGGTGAGGAGTCCTGACCCCTCTCCAGCTGCTGTCCCGGTGAGGAGTCCTGACCCCTCTCCAGCTGCTGTCCCGGTGAGGAGTCCTGACCCCTTCCAGCTGCTTGCCCCGGTGAGGAGTCCTGACCCTCTCCAGCTGCTGCCCCGGGTTTGAGGAGTCCTGACCCCTCTCCAGCTGCTGTCCCGGTGAGGAGCCCTGACCCCTCTCCAGTGCTGCCCCGGGTGAGGAGTCCTGACCCTCTCCAGAGCTGTCCCGGTGAGGAGTCCTGACCCCTCTCCAGCTGTTTATCCCGGTAGGAGTCCTGACCCCTCTCCAGCTGCTGCCCCGGTGAGGAGTCCTGCCCCCTCTCCAGCTGCTGTCCCGGAAAGGAGCCTGACCCTCTCCAGCTGCTGTCCGGTGAGGAGCCCTGACCCTCTCCAGCTGCTGTCCCGGGTGAGGAGTCCTGACCCCTCTCCAGCTGCTGTCCCGGTGAGGAGTCCTGACCCCTGTCCAGCTGCTGTTCCCATGGGGGAGTCCTGACCCCTCTCCAGCTGCTGTCTGTGAGGATTTCCTGACCCCTCCCAGCTGCTGTTCCTCTGGGAGTCCTGACCCTCTCCAGCTGCTGTTCCTCTGGAGTCCTACCCCCCCCCAACCCTGTGCTGTCCCGGTGAGGAGTCCTGACCCCTGTCCAGCTGCTGTCCCGTTGAGGCGTCCTGACCCCTCTCCAGCTGCTGTTCCTCTGGGAGTCCTGACCCCTCACCAGCTGCTGTCCAGGTGAGGAGTCCTGACCCCTGTCCAGCTGCTGTCCCAGTGAGGAGTCCTGACCCCTCTCCAGCTGCTGTTCCTCTGGGAGTCCTGACCCCTCTCCAGCTGCTGTCCAGTGAGGAGTCCTGACCCCTCTCCAGCTGCTTCCCAGTTGAGGGTCCTGACCCCTCTCCAGCTGCTCCCCCCGGGTGAGGAGTCTGACCCCTCTCCAGCTGCTGTCCGGTGAGAGTCCCTGACCCCTCTCACCCGCTGTCCCGGTAGAGTCCTGACCCCTCCCCCGCTGCGTCCCGGGAGGAGTCCTGACCCCTCTCCAGCTGCTGTCCCGGTTGAGGATTTCCGACCCCTCTCCAGCTGCTATCCCGGTAAGGAGTCCTGACCCCTCTCCAGCTGCTGTCCCGGTGAGGAGTCCTGACCCCTCTCCAGCTGCTGTCTCGGTGAGGAGCCCTGACCCCTCTCCAGCTGCTGTCCCGGTGAGGAGTCCTGACCCCTCTCCAGCTGCTGTCCCGGTGAGGAGTCCTGACCCCTCTCCAGCTGCTGTCCCGGTGAGGAGTACTGACCCCTCTCCAGCTGCTGTCCCGGTGAGGAGTCCTGACCCCTCTCCAGCTGCTGTCCCGGTGAGGAGTCCTGACCCCTCTCCAGCTGCTGTCCCGGTGAGGAGTCCTGACCCCTCTCCAGCTGCTATCCCGGTAAGGAGTCCTGACCCCTCTCCAGCTGGTTTGCCGGTGTGGAGTCCTGACCCCTCTCCAGCTGCTGTCCCAGTGAGGAGACCTGACCCCTCTCCAGCTGCTGTCCCGGTGAGGAGTCCTGACCCCTCTCCAGCTGCTTTCCCGATGAGGAGTCTGACCCTCTCCAGCTGCTGTCCGGTTAGGAGTCCTGACCCCTGTCCAGCTGCTGTCCCGTTGAGGAGTCCTGACCCCTCTCCAGCTGCTGTCCTGGTGAGGAGTCCTGACCCCTGTCCAGCTGCTGTTCCTCTGGGAGTCCTGACCCCTCTCCAGCTGCTGTTCCTCTGGGAGTCCTGACCCTCACCAGCTGCTGTCCTGGTGGGGGTTTCCTGCCCCCTGTCCGCTGCTGTCCGATGAGGGTCCTGACCCCTCTCCAGCTGCTGTTCCTCTGGGAGTCCTGCCCCCTCTCCAGCTGCTGTCCCGGTGAGGAGTCCTGACCTGTCCAGCTGCTGTCCCAGTGAGGAGTCTGACCCTCTCCAGCTGCTGTTCTTCTGGGAGTCCTGACCCCTCTCCAGCTGCTGTCCGTGGGAGTCCTGACCCTCTCCAGCTGCTCTCCCAGTGAGGAGTCCTGACCCCTCTCCAGCTGCTGTCCCAGTGAGGGTTCTGACCCCCTCCCCAGCTGCTGTCCGGTGAGGAGTCCTGACCCCTCTCCAGTGCTGTTCCCAGTGAGGAGCCTGACCCTTCCAGCTGCTGTCCCGGTGAGGAGTCCTGACCCCTGTCCAGCTGCTGTCCCTGTGAGGAGTCCTGACCCCTCTCCAGCTGCTGTTCTTCTGGGAGTCCGGACCCCTCTCCAGCAGCTGTCCCGCTGCCGCGTCCTGACCCCTCTCCAGCTTCTGTTCCTCTGGGAGTCCTGACCCCTACCCAGCTGCTGTCCCATTGAGGATACCTGACCCCTCTCCAGCTGCTGTCCCAGTGAGGAGCCCTGACCCCTCTCCAGCTGCTGTCCCGGTGAGGAGTCCTGACCCCGCACCGTGTGTTTAGCTCTGTTTCCCCCTTAAGCCTTACTTAAAATACCTCCCGACCCATTTAACCTTCAGAATAAATCATCTCCTACTTTCCCACCAGGAAGGATCTACGGCCATGGGCCCCGCAGAGTATCGGTGGCGCTGGAGCAGCAGGAGCGCTCTCTCCACGTCCTCCTCCCATGACTGGATAGATCCGTGGTGACACAATGAGAGGGGCACAGGTTCTGTGCTCGGGGCAACCATCTGGCTCGGAACAAGGGCTGAGCAAGGCTGTTTTGGCACAGAAACCACAGAAGGTTTGAATCTTTCTTCTTAAATTGCATTTTATCAGTGGGAATTCCGATGGAAAATGACAGAAAAGCCGGAGAGAGGGAGAGCGTTAAGCAGCTGCGGAAGGATCCTGACAGAGGCAGCAAAAGAGAGGGCGAAATTAAATCAAAGGAAGACATGAAGCAGCAGGACAAGGTCAAAGGTGGAAGAGAGCACGATGGGGAGCGCGGCGAGCTGCGATGACATGCACCAAGCGCCGGCTGCTCCACTGCAAGTACGAGGCAGGAAGAACGTTCCCCACAGGAATAGGAAAATCTCCGGCTCATAATGTCCTTGAGTTATTCTCTTCTGCAAGATTCTTAAAAGAGCTGTCCAAGATTATCATAAAAACAGCGCCCCCATGGTCTGTAGGTGGTGTGTGGTACTGCATTTCAGCCTCATTCAGTTCATGGAGCTGCAATACCAGATCCAACCAGCAGACAGGTGTGGCGCTGTTCCTATAAGATGGCATCCTATGCAATCCTATAGGAGCTGTCCAAGATTATCATATAAACAGCGCCACCCCAGTCTTTAGGTGGTGTGTGGTACTGCAGTTCAGCCTCATTCATTTCATTGAGCTGCAATGCCAGATCATACCAGCAGACAGGTGTGGTGCTGTTCCTGTAAGATGGCATCCTGTGCAATCCTTTAGGAGCTGTCCAGGATTATCATATTAACAGCGCTACCGCTCTCTTTAGGTGATGTGTGGTACTGCTTTTCAGCCTCATTCATTTCATTGAGCTGCAATGCCAGATCCAACCAGCAGACAGGTGTGGCGCTGTTCCTGTAAGATGATATCCTATTCAATCCTTTAGGAGTGGTCCAGGATTATCATATAAACAGTGTCACCCAAGTCTATAGATGGTGTGTGGTACTGCAGTTTAGCCTCATTCATTTCATTGAGCTGCAATACCATATCCAACCAGCAGACAAGTGTGGTGCTGTTCCTGTATGCAATCCTTTAAGCATCCTATTCAGTGCAGGAAGATCTGGCTGTTCCACCTCTACTGCAAGTACGAGGCAGGAAGAACGTTCCCCACAGGAATAGGAAAATCTCCGGCTCATAATGTCCTTCAGCTCAAATTCTTCTGCAGATTCTTAAAAGAGCTGACCAGCATTATCATAAAAATAGCACCACCCTGGTCTGTAGGTGATGTGTGGTACTGCAGTTCAGCCTCATTAATTTAATTGAGCTGCAATACCAGATCCAACCAGCAGACTGTGTGGCCCTGTTCCTGTAAGATGGCAGTCCATATTGCAATCCCTTTAGGAGCTGTCCAAGGATTTATCATACAAACAGTGCCACCCAATGCCTGTAGATGGTTGTGGTACTGCAGTTTAAGCCTCATTCATATAATTGAGGTGCAATACCGGAGAACCACCAGCAGAACAGGTGTGCGCTGTTCCGTAAGATGGCATCCTTGCAATCCTTAGGAGCTGTCCCAAGATTATCATATATAATAGCGCCACCCACCGGTCGTAGGTGTGTTGAGCTTCATTCAGTTCATGGAGCTGCAATACCAGATCCAACCAGCAGACAGGTGTGGCACTGTTCCTGGAAGCTGGCATCCTATGCAATCCTTTATGCAATCCTTGCACAAAACCCCTGATTTCCAAGATGAAAAACACATTATCCTTATTTATCAACACTGTCTAGCAGTAACTGTCTGTTTATGCCCAGTACAAACCAATCATAGCTTAAAGCAACCAATCAAGCCCATAGCCACCAATCAGAGCCCATAGCCATCCATCAGAGCCATAGCCACCAAATCAAGCTCATAGCAACCAATTAGAGCTCATAGCAACCAATCAGGATTCATAGCAACCAGAGCACATAGCCACCAATCAGAGCTCATAGCAACCAATCAGGATTCATAGCAACCAGAGTCCATAGCAACAAATCACAACTTATAGCAACCAATCAAAGAACATAGCAACCAATCAGAGTCCATAGCAACCAATCAGAGCCCATAGCAACTAATCAGCGCTCATAGAGCTCAGTCAGAGCGCATATAGATCAACCCTTGAGAAAGTGCCGGTATACGGCAGGAAACGCGTTGTTTTTTTTTATTGTCCTGAGTTTTTAATGGTGTGATGGTCTACTACCCCTGCACCTTTTAAGAATTAAAGAAACTTTTTTATAAGTCAGAATCTTGGCTTTTTCTCAAATCCACGTGCACCTGGTCCGCAATTATACCTTTTTATCATCTAACTTGCCGGATTGAAAAGACGGAGTATAGTCACTATTTTTTACCAGGCACAATCTCCTATGAGAAGACAGAGGGCCAACCCCCCCAGAGTTTGTGGTGCGGCTGTGGCCTGTAATCCATGCCATGCACCCCCAGAAGATCAGAAACCAACAAGACATTCAGGTGAGAAGGGAATGGTGTTAAAGTGGATACTAAAGACTACGACGGACCAGCAAAAGATCTATTTCTAAACTAAAATGGTCAACGAGGTCTGGTGTCGGTGAGTGTTTATTTAAATAAATTGTATTTTTAAATCTCATTTGTGTTATTTTTTTTTTACCATTATACTACAGTGTTAGTAATAGTAGTGTCTGACAGATGCCTCCCCATTTATTATTCTGGGGCTTTGTGTCAGCCAGCAGTGTTTCTCGCCACTACAAGGCTGACACTAACCCCGTGTCACTATTACATCAGTCCCCAATGCACCAAGGGGTGAACCGTGCAGAAGTGAACCTCTAATTGATGGATCATCCACTGGAGCGGGGGCAGGCTGGTATTTTTAAGGTGAGAAAAGACCAATATTAATGGACCTTCCCATTTTAATAACACCAGCCTGCAGCTGCCGTTTTACCTTGGCTGGTTAAAAATGGGAGAGTCCACATAATTTTGATTTTATCTTTTATTGAAAATCTAAAAAGAACAATTTTTTTTTTTCTAAATTTACTTGGGGTCCCCCCCATTTTCCATAACCAGCCAAGGTAAAACCACTAGCTGTAGCCTGATGGGGATCAATACTAGTCCCTTCCCATTCTAAAAATACCAGCCCACAGCCACCCCAGAAGTGGACCATCACACTAGAGGTCCGCTCTCATGTTACCCCGGCTGTTTCGCCCCAGTACCTCCCATGCATTAGGGTTGGTCCTCTGTCTTCCCCCAGGAGATTGTGCCAGTAAGCTGTGGCTGTACTGCCTCTCTCACCCCTGCGGCCTAGTGCCAACACAAAATACAACCCTCACCATACACTCAATAACCCTCTCACCACGGCCTCTCGCCACATTGTCCCATCTACACCATATATCACCCCATGGGAAGTTTGTACAGAGGTGGAAACAGAGAGGGAGGTGCTGGAAAAGTGAAGAGTCTAAGATGTTTGTGTGGTTAATTCTGCAGGAACGAGGCCGGGAGAAGTCATCATGGTGACGTGAAGCGGATGGAGAAAGGAACGACTCCCATCAGAGAAGACGTCACCTGTGAGCTAGTGTCAGCCTTGTGAAGCCTAAAAACACCACTGGCTGATACCGAGCCTGAGCAATAGTAATGAAGAGGCATCTGTCAGACACCTCTATTACTATCACAAAAAAAAAGGTAAAAAAAACACCTCACTGAAGCAGGAAAAAAAATATTTATTTAAATAAACACTCCCTGACAGCAGCCCTCGTTAACCATTTTATTAAAAAGATAGATACAACACTGGTCTGACGTAGTCCACAGAATTCAACGTAGTCCAAAAGGGAAACCTTTAAAAAAAAAAAAAAAAAACAACAACAACAACCCTACAAATAGGACTCTTGTGGGATTCTGAATATCCTATTCAGTGCAAAGAAAAGCTGGGTGGCAACCCCCCACAACAGGCACCCAGATAAGCAGAGTGGCACCCATCGTCTACAGCAGGCACCCAGCTTTTCTCAGGCCGGGGGAAGAGATGGGTGGAGAAGTTATGTGAGGGGGACAGGGAGGCAGAGGTGGTTGTGTGGGAGGGGGACAGCGAGAGGGGGTGGTTGAGGTCACTTACCTCCCTCTGCTGCTGCTGCTGTTGCTGCTGCCACCGTTGCCAACTTGCAGCCATTGACATCACGGAAGCGTCTTATGACTGTTTCCCGACTCCACTATTTTTCTACACTTGCGGGTTGTCATCCGGCCATTGAGTCTGCACCCACTGATTGTGCGTCCCACATTCCGGACACATGTCCTAGATTGTCAGGACATCCGAAAAAATCTGGACTTCTCCTAGCCGCCCCGGGACAGCAGGATTTTGTCCCCAAATCGGGACTGTCCCGCCCATATCGGGACAGTCGGGAGGTATGCTCACTAAGTCCGCTCCATAGGCTAATTACAGCTGACACCCAAGAAATAGGCTGGCTCCAATCGCTGCTGTGCACTGCTCCTTCCTGTTGTCCCCCTCCCTTGTGACGAGATCACAGGGTGCTGATCAGTTACCATGGCAGCTAGAAGCCTAATGAAGGCTGCAATAGCTGCCATGCTAATGCTTCTATAACTTCCTGCCCCATACAGGATGTAATAGAACCGTCATCTTGGTGCGCCCTTCTGTATTATTTATACAATGCAGAAGGGTGTACAAGCACTCGCGCCCACTAGTGGTGAAGTGTCCTAGGGGGACTGAATGTGAAAATTAAAAAAAAGGTTTAAAAGTATAAAAAATAAATAAAAAATCACCCCCTTTTGGTATTTTACAAATGTAAAAAAAAAAAAAAGTACATATTTGTTATCGTCGTGTCCATAAAACTCTGACATATTAAAATATAACATCATAATAATATCATTTACCCCGAATGCTGAACACCATAGAAGAAAAAAATTCCAAAAGCCAAAATTGCACGGGGGAGGGGCGAGGGAAGGGGGGTTTCGGTCATTTCACGTCCCCTAACAATTAGAATACACTGTGATTAAAAAGTCGCATCTATCCCAAAATAGTATCAAGGAAAAGTCCACTCCAGCCTGCAAAACATTCCCCCCTACTCAGGCCCAGAGGTGGAAGTATAAAAAAGTTATTGGTCACAGAAAATAGCGCCGCAGGCAAAATACAGAATATTAGTATTTTTTTAAAAGTACTAAAACATAAGGAAAACCCGACATATTTGGTATCGCTGGAATCGTACCGAACTGCAGAATACAGATAACCCATCATTGATACCGAAGAGTGCATGGCGTAAAAACAAAACCCCCGCAAACATTGTGCAATTATGTTTTGTGTTTCACCCCAAATAGAATTATATTTTCTATTTCCCCCTAGTTACAAACGGAGACTTATGGGGCATGCTGGCACTTGTAGTTCTATGTTCCACAGCAGATAGAAGACTATGGAACACAAGTTTTCATCATGCCACAAGCATACATTAGGTGAAAATGGGTGAAACCTTCTAAACAGGGTCTCAGACACCAGCAAAACAAATGTAAAACCCTTCCCTGTAAAACCTGCACTAATCCGAGAACTACAAAAAAAACTTTGATTCTGAAGTTACATTTAATAAATCTACCTGTTCTGACGTATATACAAATTCAACTTAAGAACAAACCTACAGCCCCGATCCCGTTCATTACCCAGGGACTGCCTGTATTCTATGATACGGTCAATGATGGCAATAAAAAGTACATTGTGTTCTGCATGCAAAAAAACAAGCCCTCGTATGTCCATAGAGAGGAAAAAATATGAAAGTGATGACTCTTGGAACAGCCAAAAAATTATGACTGGCTGACAGGAAGGGGTTAAACACTGTAAGCGAGCAAAAAACTGAATGCAAAAAAAGGCAAAAAGCAGCACCTGCAGTGCATTTTATATTTGCCTACCGACTTTCACCCCACATCTGGTCGATGCAATTTTTGCAAAAAAAAATAAACAAAATAAAATAAATAAAATGCTTGGAAAAAAAACACTTGCAAAATACAGCAAAAAATGCAACATGTGATGCCGACCTGCGGTTCCTGCTCCTTACGTACTCCACAGCCAACCCGGTACAATCCGGCGCTGTGTCCTTACGATCTGTACCCCCCCTCCCCCCACCTTCGGCCTCCGTTCTCCTTGTAGCGTCGGCTGTGCTATAATATCAGCGGCGCACGCTTCACGTCCCGAGCAGAATTATTTCTGGAGAGAGCTGGAGGGTGAAACCACTTTGATGCTTCATAAAATCAACAAAGTCCCAATGAAAAAACAAAACCCACTCTCGGCACGCATTCTAATATCCGCCGCGCTCTCACTGCCTCGACAAATATTAGTGCAGTGTTCACAACACGCAGTAAATAAAGCTCAATAATCTGAGACCAGGAGCCATGAATTATACATCCCGTCAATAGGCGCTCTTAAGGAATTATCTATGTTAACCCCTCGGGGATGTGAACTTTTTCTTTTGCTCCTTGGCATTCTGGGATGTCACGGATGTAGGTGGACGCACTGGACCACTGCAAGCGGTGGTATAATCCACGCCAGGGAGCGATCAAGTGGCTCCTGCTCCACCAGACCCCCCGAAAACGGATGGCCCTTGCGGGGGGAAACCCGGGTGTACCTGCGTGCTTGCTTCGTGGCAGCTGGGGCAGCGTAGTACAGAATTGAAAACAAAGGGGCACGGGCAATAAGGGTCGGGACGGGGCGGCAGGCAATGGGGTCAGAAACATGGCGGGAAAAGGTACAGTACACATAAGGCAAACTCACTCAAACACTCCAAAACTCACAAAGCACACCAATCTCCGGCAGAAGTGTTGGAGAGTCAACAAGAAAATAGAGTCAGCGCCTGGCAATTAACCTTTTTACGGTACCTGGCCTTTTTAAAACTTAAAGAGCTGCCAGGCGCCGCACTCAGCAAATGGGCAGAAGCAGAACGGGTTGGGAAAATAAGGAGCCGGGGAGCGTGGAGCAGAGAGCGGGGGCGGCTGCGGCCCGGAGTGGGGATCGTGGCACACTCCATGACATGGGAGTTATAGCTGAATTTTTTTTTTTTTTTTTTTTTTTGGGGGGGGGGGGGGGGGGGGGGGGGGCAAGTTTAATTTAAAAAGGAAATCCCAAGAAGCATTTAGCTATCATCCAAAAATTTTCTGCACAATTTTTTTGATAAAAAGTGGTTGTTAATAAGAATCTCAAAGTTTTTTCATGTAGAAAAGATAGCATAAAGCTTTCTTTAGAGGTTTCCCCTTTAAATTTGGTATAGCCCTTTTAGCTAAAAAAAATTTCCACGTATTGGGGGGAATCGTATAAAATATATTATATATAAATATAATTAATATAAAAATTTTATATATAATCTATATATATCAAAATAAAATTTTTTTATTTTTTTAGATAAAATAATATATATAAATAATAAATATAATAATAATAATATAAATATAAATTTTATATATATAAAAATATAAATAAAAATATATAATAAAAATATTATAAATATATATATATATAAAAATAAAATATAATATGCCAAAAACCTGCCATGGCACCCAGGCCCACATTGTTTTTTCAGAAATGTTTTTTTGTCAGAACAACTTTATTTGGCATATATTGCTTTTAATCTATATAGGGAGGAAGGGATGCCTCCATTTTGGTTTCTTGCACCCCGCCCACCTCCACAGGCTGTTATACCAGTGCAGCTTGCAAGGTTGGTGTTTTTTTATTTTTCTCTCTGGATTATGGAGGTCGGTTGACCCAATGAGAAGTTTGAATTTGGCTCTATTGAGAGCTAAAGATAGCGTAGGACCGCCCGTCTTGAGATCCCGTTGTAAGCCGGGGGTGGCTTAAACATTTTATGATCAAAACGTGTGAACTTAGAATCGTAAAGTTTTTTTCAAGTTATATTTTATTCACCTTTCCTGTTGCTCTAGAAAATTCAAGTAAGGGAAGGAGATCTCTGTATTTAGAACAGACAGACTTTTCTAGCTTTATATGACCTATACAACAAGTATATATCGCCACCTAGCGGGTATTGCAACCAGTAAGCTCCTGAGCCCTTTAGTGTGATCTGCAACCCTTCAGCGCGCTGTACCTCTGTTGTCGGAAGAAAGAAAATTTTCTGTTAATAGCTTTAGGAAATACCTCCACCACCGCTCATTAACACAGCCTTACACATAAAATTTACAACTAAAAAAATCTGGCCAATGACTACATAACATAGTCTTAAAGGGATTGTCAAATTTTTTCATTCTTCTTATTTACTATGTGTTGAAGAAATCATACAATTTAGTCATTCAGTTGTAATATTAATATTATTTATTTATTTTAGAGCACCATTGATTCCAGGGCGCTGTACATTCCAGGGGGTGTTACATACATAATATATGTCACACAAGTACAGTGATGCCGATAAATGACGAACAAGTGGTGCAGAGGGAGAGAGAGCTCAGCCAACGAAGGTTTAGGGTATGTTCACATGGAGAGGAGGCAGGGATGGATTATTACCGTCCCTGCCTTCCCAATCACTGTACATACAGCACTCAATGTTGAATCTACCTAAAAGGAAGGAAGCTCCCGATGCCGATGGTCATGTGATCATTGGGGCTCGGTAACTGCAGAAGCTGTTGGCTCTTAACTGACCTAGATAAGCTCTGCAGTGACTCTAGGGCACAGGTGTCAAACTGCGGACCTCCAGCTGTTGGGAAACTACAACTCCCATCATGCATTTGTATAATGTATAACAGTGGGCATGATGGGAGTTGTAGTTTCCCAACAGCTGGAGGGCCGCAGTTTGACACCCCTGCTCTATGGGGTGTATTTCTACTCTATTTCCTCTGTAACTGGTGCTGATAATTAAAGGTTTCTCCGCAGTTACAGGGAGGGGGGGAATAAGAAAAGGTATTTTTCTTACCTTATGGAGGAGGGGAGGGGGCACAATATGTAAAATAAAATAATTATTAAAAAAAAAACACAAAAACAGAAAGTAATATTAAAATAAGAAACCTTAGCCGCCCAAATCGCAACTTCTAGCCCTGTACCCGACTACCCTACAACTTTATAACACCTGTACATAAACCACTGTGATGGAAAGGTGACACAATTACGGAACTTACTTTGGCGCCACTTTGCTACAGTATTTAAAAAAAATGGATAACTTAAAAATATGAAAACCTAACTTTTTATGTCGCATATTATAAAACAAAATTAAAAATTGCATAAAACTAAAGCCTAACATATCACGGTAAAAAAGGTGAAAAAGTTACTAGAATAATCAAATGCGGGAACGCGTTATAGTGTTCCAACCAGTGTGTACTATGGAAAAGGAAAATGTACCTGGTCAGGAAGAAGGGGCGCTCAGGAACTGGTTAATGGTAATGCAATGTGTTGCGAAAATGACATGTTAATGAGAGGTTGAGATCATTTTTTTTTTCTCCCTGCCCTGAGTGCAATTTAGCCCAGTAATGGCCCTGTTCCCACCAATTTCCCCTGCAGGGGTAAAAATGAGCACAATCCCATCAACTGACTCAATGTAATTTACTAGATTGAACCTTAATGGGGTTGTCTCACTACATCGATTCATCTTACCTCAGTCCTGTTTTCTTGGTTTAATTTTGAATTCAGGGGCGTGTTTACTGGTTTCCACTAGGCTGCAGTAGAAGCTAGGTCTGTAGCTATAACAACCAGTGCTGGCAGACTATCATGATAGACAAAACAAGTCTGTAGCTATAGCACCCAGTGCTGGCAGCCTATCAGGAGAGATATAACAGGTCTGTAGCTATAGCAACCAGTGCTGGCAGCCTATCAGGAGAGATCAAACAGGCCTGTAGCTATAGCAACCAGTGCTAACAGCCTATCAGGATAGCTCAAACAGGTCTGTAGCTATAGCGACCAGTGCTGGCAGCCTATCATGAGAGATAGAACAGGTCTGTAGCTATAGTGACCAGTGCTGGCAGCCTATCATGAGAGTTCAAACAGGTTTGTAGCTATAGTGACCTGAGGAGCTGATGCAGCTCATTCAAGAGGGGATATCTCAGAATAGGTCGGACACTGTTAATGGACAATATGTGAGGTCCACATTGAGGGACCTTCTTTTCGCTCAATGTGATTAGACCATAGGGTGAATGTAGGGTGTTACAGGGGTAGTAGAGGTAGCGGGGCCACCCTTGTCGGGGCAATTACTCTGCTTTATACATTCTCAGATTTGATGGTCTTATCTCTAGCTACCTGGATTTATTGAAAAGCATCAAGACAGAGCCCTACCCACGAACGAGACAATCACCCAATTGTGAGTCTTTATACAATGGATATTGTGCTCATGGTTTAGTTGATATCTGTATTATTTTCTGCAATTGCTTTTAAAGGGGTTTTGCCACAAAGTAAAATTGACGTGGGAAGCTTGCAAATGAAATAACAAACATTTTCACCATTCATTATTATTAAATATTCTGGACTGTTTTTGTTTTAGCTGCTCCTTTAGTGATCCATTGTTTACAGCTCGTTTCCAGGGGATACGACCAGGACTTAGAGCTCCTCAGTCCTGGTCAGACATGCTCAGACATCACTTCTCCTCTCAGGCAGCTACTGAGTGTTCAAACCCCCATGTGCTGTCACTCTACTCCCGTCCTCTGTGCTCCTTAGTAATTAGTCAAACAGTGCAAATACATAAAAAAGAAACCTCAATCAGGTCTGTGCATTGATAAAGAGAAAAAAAAAACAACACAGGTTTTGTTCCTGCAGGGATTTGAACGTAGGACCCTTGTGCCTGGAGGCAAAAACATTACCTCTCAGCTACTCACAATGCTTTACATAAACAGACCTTTCTTTCACTACCACGAGGAAAGGCCTGGTGATGTCATCCTGCTCGGTCACATGATCTGCAATTCAAACAAATCACACGCGCCCCCTTCTGAGCACACAGAGCTGAAGAGCTGGATGCAGGAGGTATGAAATGAGATTGTGGCAGAACCCCTTTAAGTAGTATTTGGAGTTGTTTTTCTTTTAAATGAATAAATTAAAGGTTATATTTTAAACCTCATGTTATGACTGATGTGATAAGATATTTCATTGTGTGAGGTAACTCAGATTTGCACTGTGATTTCTTTTTTGATGAACCCCAGATTTTTACCAGATCTAACCTCAGTCTGAAAACTGAATATAAGGAAACTTTACTAACTGATGTCTCCACTGTAATCATTAAGATTTGCCACAACCTCTGAAGCATACAAATCAGAAGAACTAATTGCAATTATTTCGAGACTCTTTTTGTTCTGTGTTGTTGAACTCACATTTTTGTTGTTTTTTGTCCAGTTCAGCGCTGACCGGGATCCATTTACATAGTCCCTATCACTCCACTGGCTCCAAGGCAACCTCATGACCATTGCATAACCAATCTCCTCAATATGGGGACGTTGACCTCTCTACAGATTGTCCCTAACCCGCTTGCTCTGCAGTTTTAGAACATGATCCCTCATCACATTGCATCTTAGGCCTCGTTCACGCGGTGGCTTTGGCCACGGGTTTGGCCGCGGATTTCGCTGCGGTTCCCGCGGCCAAAACCTTGTCCTGGCCTCATTTGTGGCACGGGCACAGGGCGTGGTCGCGGCGCGGGTGGGGCGTGGTTGGGGCGCGGCTTGCTGCGAGGGTTTGCCCCCATGCAAATTAATAGGCAGGGGGAATACCGCGCCGCCCAGCAGCGCACCAACCGCGGCGACACCCGCGGCAATACAAGAATTGATCGGAGAGTTCTCAAACACGCGCGGCAAGGCCGCCGCCAAACCCGCGGCGTGTGAACAGTAATAGGAAACTATGTTACTAAACTGGGCACGACTTGGACGAGGTTTTGGCCGCGGAAACCGCGTCGAAACCCGCGGCCAAATCCGTCGTGTGAACATGCCCTTACTGTCATATAGAAATGTTACTTCAGTAACTATAAACCAAAATCCAGAGATTAGATCTTTTGAGCACGGATAGAGGGGAGCACATGCCAACTCCTGGTTCATCCTAATCTTCATGATTCACCTGAAACCTGAGCATCTTCACAGGTAACCTCACATCTACAGCTTCAGCATTAAGAAAGATGTGAAGATGAACAGCTTCGATGTCACTGTCCAAGGGTTTAGGGATTAAGTCTATAGGACCAAGTAGTGGCCCCCTGTACATGAATGTAAGGGTCTTTAATCTGCTTTGTGGAATAGCAAAACTTCTGACTATAAGCAACCAGATTCGAAGCGACTGTCTAGGGCAGGGGTCTGCAACGTCGGCTCTCCAGCTGTTGGGAAACTACATCTCCTATCATGCCCACTGATATATAGTAGATTATATAAATGCATGATGGGAGTTGTAGTTTCCCAACAACTGGAGAGCCAACGTTGCAGACCCCTGGTCTAGGGTATCACTTCATCCTAGACTGAAAGGGGATGTATGGAGTGGGCTGAATTGTCCCATTGGGGGGCGCTATTTCCCAAGGGCACCAGAATACCTTGTCCCAGTTCTGACCTGATTGAAATTGCATGTATGACAGATGAAAGAAAATGTAAGTGAACCATTAGGAATCACCTGGAATTCTGCCTTTATTGCTGAAACTGCTAATAAACTGTGGTCTGATTGTGTTTGTCTATAATTGTGACTTAGATGCAATCACACCAGTGTTTATTAGAAATCAATTCAGAAATCCTGAAAATTCATAAGGGTTCACGTACTTTTCTCCCTGCAATGTGGATGTTTACTCATAGTGCCCTATAGCAGACATAAACAGTAACATTGTGCTTGTGCATAATGGTGATATGATACAATGTAGCTAATAACACAGAGACAGTTGCACTGTCTTTGTCTGTTATAAAGCACTTTGAGTAAACACCCACAGTGCAGGGATAAAGGTTAGTTAATCCATGACATAGTAACAGGATTTCTGTATTGATTACTACTAATAAACTGTGTTATAACCATATCGTAGTCACAATTAAAGACAAATACAATGTAATCAGTGCTAACTACTGAGCCACTGGTTTGCCTAACTCAAATTTCCCAAAATCACCTGGATTTCCCACAGTCTTTCTGGGAAAATGGTACAAGATAAGTACACAACAATATGGAGAAAAAACACAAATACTACACACCAAAATCTTACAACTGTGCATCATGGGTGAGAGGGCATCATGGTCAGGAGCTGCTCTGCTCCCACTGGGCCTGGACAGTGATTATTTTGGGAACAATGAATTCAGATGTATATGAAAACATTTTCCAGGAGAGTGTAAGGACCACAGTCCATGACCTCAAGCCGACTAGACATTGGGTGATGGAACAAGACAACGACCCAAAGCTCACAAAGAAATCAACTAAAGAAAAGATCTAGTTCTCATATCCTCGTATGTACTCTGTGTTCGGAGACATTAGGAGAATGGTACTCTGCACAACGTCTACTCCATGCCAGGAGATTGCGATCTAGTCCGAAGACCCTCCATGCTTAAGGTTCCTCCATGCCAGGAGATTACCGCTCAGTCTGAAGATCCTCCGTGTTAGGAGACTGCTAATCAGTCTGAAGAAACTCCATGCCAGGAGAATGCTATACAAATTATGGATACTCCACGCCAGGAGCTTACCATACAAAATCGCAAGTGCCTTATGACTTTTTATTCTCTTTAGCATAGCTTTATGCATTTTATGGTCAAAAATTTTGACAGAATAAATTAATGTAAATTTGATAAAATATTTAGGAGTGTTTTATATATATATATATATATATATATCTTCCAAAGCTCACAAAGAAATCAACTAAAGAAAAGAAGATCTTTTTTGGGGGAATTGCAGGGTCCTGACCTAAACCCTGTGGAAGTGCTAAGGCCTGACCTGAAAAGGGGGCTTCCTCCAATAGTACATAAAAAAAATTTGAGGTTCTTAGTTCACATGTTTTGATCAAAACTGTTTAAGCCACCCCCGACTATCAACGGGACCTCAATGCAGGTGGTCCTACTCTATTTTTACCTCTCATTTGAGTCCAATTCAGACTTCTCACTTGGGTCCTCCGACCTCCATAATCCAGAGAGAACAAAGCACCAGCTTTATAAGCATACTGCACTGATCTAGCAACCTGTGGAGGTGGGCGGGGTGCAAAAAACCAAAATGGAGGCATCCACTCCTCCCTATATGAGTTAAAAGCAATATATGACAAATGCAATGTATAGTTCTGCACAAAAAAAAAAAACCTTTCTGAAAAAAACAGGTTGCTAGATCAGTGCAGTATGCTTATAAATCTGGTGCTTTTTTCTTTCCCGTTGATAGTCGGGGGTGGCTTAAACAGTTTTGATCAAAACATGTGAACTAAGAACCTCAAAGTTTTTTTTCATGTATTGTAGATAGCTTCCTCCAATAAGGCTGACAATCTAAATTCAAGAAGAGCCTATCAGTATGGTTTAGGAGGATGAGGGATACTGGATTGACCGGAAGAAACCTACACAAACACATAGAGAACATACAACCTCTCTGCAGATATTGTCCTTGATGGGATTAGATCCCAGGACCCTAGTGCTGCATGGTAACAGCGACAACCATTGAGCAACTGTGCTACTGTCACATATCACAGTGTGGGCCCTGTCTGGGACGTGCCTATGCTCCGGCTCCTGTGCCCGGTGCAGCTCCCTTTGTGGCAGTCGCAGTGGCTCTGGCTGCAAGGTACAACCCACCTGTCCTCGCCCCTGCTGCTGCTTGTGATCCTGCACGCATCCATCCCCTGTGGCTTCCTCTGCCTGCACGCCTGCCTCCTGCAACTTCCTTAGATTTAAGGGGACAGTTCCTAACTTGCTGTCCAATTACCTGTGACCTCCTGTGTTACCAGTATCTACAATGTTTTCCTGTGTTAACCCTGTGCTATCCAGAGCTTAGTTTCCTGCTGTTTCCTGACGTTGTACCTGCCAGTTACCTGTCTGGGACTCTGCTACCCATCTATGGCTATAAGCACCGGGACCCGTTACCTGGTATCCTTGCCCTGCACTTCGGCTGTCACTGTGAGTAGTCTACTATCTACACTCACGGTGACCCAGAAGATCCACAGATACCCGGCGATCAATGTCTCAGTGCATACTAACACCGCTGGTCATTAGAGCTACTTGTCCCAAGTTTGTTCCCTAAGCAAATCTGGATGTCCCATAGTATTTCTATAGGGAAGTTAGGAGAAAAATTTAATTTTCTAGCAGAAGTCCACAATACTAAGGAGGGGAAAAAACACACTACACACCAACAGCTCATCTTACTGTGCAGCATGGGTGAGAGGGCATCATGTTTAGGGCTGCTCTGCACCCATAGGGCCTGCACACCTTATCATTATTGAGGGAAGAATTAAATTTGAACTGCATGAAAACATTTTCCAGGAGAACCTAAGGGTCACAGTCCATGACCTCAAGTTGACGAGACGTTGGGTTATAAAAGAAGACAATGACCCAAAGCTCACAAGGAAATCAACTACAGAACAGTGAATAAAAAGGATCTGTATTTTGGAATGGCTAAATCTTGGACTTAACCCCATGGAGATGCTTCGGCCTGACCTAAAGAGAGGCACTCACAACCTAAGTCCCAGATTATCCTATTAGTATTGTGGAGGATACCAAGAAGAACCCCACACAAACACATTGAACCTCCATACAGACATTGTCCTCGATGGGATTTGAACCCAGGACCCTAGAGGTGCACTACTAGAGAGTTGACCACTGAGCCACTGTGTTGCCTGTCCTAGGTTCCCTGAGATCATCTATATGTCTCACACTGTTTCTGGGTAAATGTTCTAGGAGGAAAATAGGACTAAAGTTGAACTTTTTAACACAAATGCACAATAATATGGAGAAAAAAAAACACACTACACACCAACACCAAAACTTCCTCCAACTGTGCAGCATGCGTGAGAGAGCATCATGGTTTGGGGCAACTCTGCCCCCTCAAGGCCTGGGCAACTTGAGAGAACAATTAACTTAAAACTGTATGAACACATTTTCCAAGAGAACCTAAGGGTCACAGTCCATGACCTCAAGCTGACGAGACGTTGGGTGACAAAACAACACAATGGCCCAAAGCTCACAAGGAAATAAATCAACAGTGAGTAAATAAGATGTTTTTTTGGAATGACTAAAGGGGAACACTAAATGAAGATGTTTTCCAAATATGTTGCGTTGTTCATCTTTTTTTGTTAAGGAGCTACAAGTGATTTTGTCACCTTCCTAGCTCTATCTGGTTCCCCAAGTGACCTACCTGTGTACTTCTCCCCCACTGCTGTTTGTTCTATCTGAAAGCAGGGAGTGAGGTCATCACACAGGTCGCGGCCGGCAGTGAGAGCTTGTGTGTTATCTAATCTTTCAGACAAAAGACTAATTACTCTACTGTTTACATTAGCTCAGAAGCTTCTCTGGACCTCAGGGAAGGTAATTTATTCAATCTCGACTAATAAACAGAGAAGACTGAATACACGGAGCTCATATGTAATTACAGACAGCTTGACCAGGAAGTGACATATCCAAGCAGCATTATTTCTTTCATGCTTCCTATGAAACTTTGAGATGAGACAACCCCTTTAACCCTATGGAGATGCTGTGGCCTGAGCAGTAGGGGGCACTGTCCGCAAGTAATCCAAGGTTGGGAAACTGAAAGTCATTTGTAGTTAGAAATGGTTCGTAATCTCTTCGCGATGTTGTGTAATCTGTATGTGCGTTGAAGGAAACATTTAGTGGAGATGATTACTGCTAAAGGGGATCTACAGGGGGTTTTTACTCTCTGGATGAGTTATAACAGTCTCCTTAAGCACAGCAATGTATCCCATCAATAAATGGTTAGTCTCCCGTTGGTGATTATTAACTTGTTGTTGAGCCTATAAGCCCCCACTGCTGCGCTGTCGCTTCTTGTTTGGTCTAGTTAACCAGCTCCTACATTACACAACTATTAAGCTGCAGAAAAAGTCTTTCACAAATGGAGGTTCTGGCCCTTTAAATTTGCACAGCATACTTGGCTTTTTTTGTCATCATATACAGCAATTTTAGGTAAGGGGTGAAGCTCATGGGATTAACTCCTGGATAAGACGGATTCATATCAGCAGGTGCTGCAAGGAGTTCAGGGGGTTTCAATCCTGGTTTCAATCTGGGACTGAAGAAGGACATCTTAAACACTGGCCTGCAGAGGTATTTAGGTCCAGTGTATAGTGGAGGTTTCAAAGAATGTTTGGCCTGCAGAGGTATTTAGGTCCAGTGTATAGTGGAGGTTTCAAAGAAGGTTTGGCCTGCAGGTATTAGGTCATGTAAGTGGAGGTTTCTGAAGGTTGGCCTGCAGGTTAGGTCAATCATATAGTGGAGGTTTCCTGGATGGTTCAGACTGAGGAGATATCTAGGTACAACGCATAATGGACGTTTCCTGGAAGGTTCGGCCTGAGGAGGTAGTTGAGGTTTCTTGGAAGGTTTCACATGAGTAGGTATCTAGGTACATCATAGAGTGGAGGTTTCCTGGAATGTTTGGCCTGAAGAGATATTAAGGTCCAATGTATAGTGAAGGTTTCCTGGAAGGTTCGGCAGAAGGAGATATTTAGGTCCATTTTATAGTGGAGGTTTCATAGAAGGTTTGGCCTGCAGAGGTAGCTAGGTCCATCATAAAGTGGAGGTTTCCCGGAAGGTTTGGCCTGAGAAGGTATTTAGGTACATCATATAGTGGAGGTTTCATAGAAGTTTTGGCCTGCAGAGGTATTTAGGTACATCAAATAGTGGATGTTTCCTGGAAGGTTTGGCATGCAGAGGTATTTAGGTACATCATATAGTGGAGGTTTCCTGGAAGGTTTGACCTGAGTAGGTTTAGAGGTCCAGCATATAGTGGAGGTTTCATAGAAGGTTTGGCCTGTAGAGGTATTTAGGTACATCATATAGTGGATGTTTCCTGGAAGGCTTGGCCTGAGGAGGTATTTAGATCTGTAGTATAGTGGAGTTTTCATAGAAGGTTTGGCCTGCAGAGGTATTTAGGTCCATCATATAGTGGAGGTTTCCTGGAAGGTTTGTCCTGAGTAGGTTTATAGGTCCAGCATATAGTGGACATTTCCTAGAAGGTTCAGGCTGGGGAGAAATCTAGGTACAGTACATCGTATAGTGAAGGTTTCCTGGAAGGTTAGGCCTAAGGTTGTATTAAGGTCCTGCATATAGTGAAGGTTTCCTAGAAGGTTTGACCTGAGTAGGTATATAGGTCCAGCGTATAGTGGAGGTTTCCCGGAAGGTTTGGCCTGAGAAGCTATTTAGGTCCATTATATAGTGGAGGTTTCATAGAAGGTTTGGCCTGCAGAGGTAGCTAGGTCCATCATATAGTGGAGGTTTCCCGGAAGGTTTGGCCTGAAAAGGTATTTAGGTCCATCATATAGTGGAGGTTTCATAGAAGGTTTGGCCTGCAGAGGTATTTAGGTCCATCATATAGTGGAGGTTTCCTGGAAGGTTCAGGCTGAGGAGATATCTAGGTACGTCATATACAGTAGTTGAGGTTTCTTGGAAGGTTTCACATGAGTAGGTATCTAGGCACATCATATAGTGGAGGTTTCCAGGAACGTTTGGCCTGAAGAGATATTAAGGTCCAACGTATAGTGAAGGTTTCCTGGAAGGTTCGGCAGGAGGAGGTATTTAGGTCCATTTTATAGTGGAGGTTTCCAGGAAGGTTCAGTCCTTTAATTTGAGGACTAAATGGGAGTAAAAGAGGGCTTGTCAGTAGGGGCCCTCAGGAAAGAGGCAAGGTATATAGAGTGACCCTCCACTTTTTTGACCGCTAGTGAGGGGCTGGTACGAAAGTCACATTGCCCTGTGGTCCCTGAATCTAAGAGCAACCTACTGTTTTTATGATTGTTCCATGGAGAGGATAGTTCAAAAATATTCAAATTTCCCATACCAACAGGACGGACCTTTAACCAGCAATTATATGGCACCACCTAAAGCTTCTGTGGTCATTGATTAGAACTACAACCATCAAGCATAGTGTGTCAATAGTGTTTGAAGAAAGTAAGTCTTAAGTTTAACCAATATGGTCTCCAAGAAAGTCTATAAAAGTGAAACCCAATTTTATTTCATTCCCCTGGTAGAAACCACAAATACAATCTTAGCTTGTCTGGCTATTGAATGCACAGCTTAGCTTTCCTAGCTATGAGCATGACGGCTTATTGCATAGAACTTCAAAATCATTCATGTCCGTACCAGCCATAACATCACCTGCTCTGCCTCAGATTGGCCACCGGTGTGAGTAGATCCCACCTATCCTAAAGAGATTGTTTAGGATTGGAAAAACATGGCTGCATTCCTCCGGAAACAGCGCCACTCCTGTCCTTGTGTTTGTTTTTAGTATTGCAGCTCCACTCCAGATCTTAGGCTGCTATGAAGCTGACAATATTCCAACCCATGCATGGCATAGAGCATGCATATCTTAGACTTCTTTGCAGGTGATTCTTAGTCCTGTATTGATGTTCTTTACACATTCCAGCTTCTGCATAACATTGTGCGGCCTGATGTACACCCTTGCGTGCAGCTTCTCAAGAGTCAAGTAACAAGGTGCTTTACATATTCCAGATCCAGTTTTACAATGTGCGGCCTGATGCACACCCTTGCGTGCAGCTTCTCAAGAGTCTAGTAATAAGGTGCTTTACACCACAAAAGCCAACCTATGGCATTGAGTATGCTGATCTGAGGCTCCTATGCAACTACTCTGAAGTTCAACAACAAAGTGCTTTACAATACTCCAACCCACGCATGGCATTGGGCATACTCATCTTAGGCTTGTGTGTAGCTGATCCTGAGTACAGTAGTGATTCACACAGGGCATTGTGAATTCTGATCTTTGCCTTGGGCGCAGCTGCTCCAAATCCCAGGAATAACATGCTTTATACCACTCCAGCCCCTGCTTGACATTGTGCATTCTCATGCACAATCATTCCTTGCATGTAAATACTCAATAGTCTAGCAAATAGGCTCTTTACAATGAGCACGCTGAGCTTAGCCTTTTGTGCAGCCCATCCTGAGTCCAATAACGATGTGCTTTACACCACTCCGGCTCACACATGACATTGAGTATGCTGACCTTAGCCTTGTGTCCAGTTGATCCCGAGTTCAGTACTAATGTACTTTACACCACTCTACACCACACATGGGATTGACCATACACATTTTAGGTCCTTGTGCACCTGCTCTAAAGTCTAAGAAAAACGTGCTTGGAATTGTGCAGCCTGACCTCAACCTTGCATGGCATTGAGCATGCTAATGTTAGTGTGGTATGCAGGAGCAGGTGGTACGCTATACTACTAAATGGTTAAAAATGTTTAATAATGTTCATTAATAATTGCACTGTTTTCTGCTATTATTGCACTAAAAATTTCTATAAATTACCCCTATTTCACCCCTGTGTTCAGCCTGTAGCTTCTGTACATGTCTGCAGAAGTTGTATAGTTATGCTACTTCGCAGAAATGTAACCAGCTGCAGTTCTTCAGGGCTTTGGCGGGAAAAACCATGACAACACAAGGGTGAGGGTAGATTAAGAGGTAATATAAATTAAGGTAACTTTAGCTTCTGGGTCTCTCCAGGGGAGCTTGTTTCTCCACTGGAGATAGTGGGTTATCTCTCCACTGATATCCCCCTTCAGGTTATTAATATCATCATCTGTAGCTGTCAGAGAAGTGGTCCATCATGTCACCCTGACGTTGGTTGTGTTGCCTCTGGGATCAGAGGTCAGCTTTAACCTTTTCTTCTCTGGCCAGATGGGAGTGGAATGAGAAAGAGGAGAAGCTAATCTATTAGGAGAGGTAGCTATTCTGAGGGTCTCGATTTAGGAACATCACCCTGCCTTGGTCTACTTAGTGGCTGAAGCTGAAAGAAGTGTGTTGTAATTTTGAATGCAATCCACTGGCTTGCATATACCAACTTGCCAAGGAAAGTAAAGAGGCCTAAGTTGATTTAAAACCATTGACTCTGTGTCTCCTGCCTGCTTATTCTGCACCACACATCAAGGGCACCTCGCACACCATCTAAAGCAGGCAGTTGAGGGAGAGACCACCTATAGAAGGTGCCCTAAAGGAATAATCACCCTCAAGATCCACAGTGCAGACCTCCCCTCTTCACTGGTGACAGCACTATGGAAGCATGAAAGGAATGGTTGTGATGTTGACAGCTACCGTGACCAGAGCAGTGCTTGCTCGGGGCTATGCTCCTGCCCTCTCCTCTGCCTCACTCTTGCCCAGTTCACCATGTTCGGCTTGTGTGCAGCTGCTCCAGAGTGCTTTAATGATGTGCTTTACACTAGTCCAGCTGACGCTTGACATTATGCATACGGATCTTAGGCTTTTGTAAGCTTCTCAGGAGTCCAGTAACGATGTGCTTTACAGCACTCAAGCCCCTACTTGGCATGGTGCATCCTGATCTTAGCCTTTTGTGCAGCTGCTTCAGAGTCTAGGAACAACATGCTTTTACACTACTCCAACCCACGCATGGCATTGAGCATGCTGATCTTAGGCTTGTGTGCATCAACCATGGGAACATTTCATGAATGTGCTTCCTGCTAATTCTTGCACTGATTTTATTTCCAGGGTCAGTTTGGACCTCTGTAGGGAGGGATGCTAGAAAAGATTGGCAATTGTTATTTGCCATGTGCTTCAGTACCCATCAGCCCTGCTCTGCTGAGGTTTTGTGGTCTCATCTTAATTTTTCATGGATGCTTCCACTTTGCAATAATAACACTTAGAGGTGTCCAGGACAAATGTAGCAGATCAGAAATTGTATGCAAAAGTGGCATCCTGTGACTGCCATGCTTAAATAGGTATTCTTACCATTTTGTTTCATAGAGTCACAGCCAGATTCAGGCTTCTACTTTCTGTTCAGGCTGTGGGCGGGTCTACAGCTGCAGGCTCCCACTTCCTGTTCAGGCTGTGGGTGGTTCTACAGCTTCAGGCTAACACTTCCTCTTCAGGCTGTGAGTGGTTCTACAGCTTCAGGCTCCAACTTGCTGCTCAGGCTGTGGATGGTTCTACAGATTCAGGCTCTCCCACTTCCTGCTCAGGCTGTGGGTGGTTCTACAGCTTCAGGCTCCAACTTTCTGGACAGGCTGTGCGCAATTTTACAGCATCAGGCTCCCACTTTCTGTTCAGGCTGTGGGCGGTTCTACAGCTTCAGGCTACCACTTCCTGTCCAGAATGAAGGCTGTTCTACAGCTTCAGGCTCCCACTTCCTGTTCAGGCTGTGGGTGGTTCTACAGCTTCAGGCTCCCACTTCCTGTTCAGGCTGTGGGTGGTTCCACAGCTTCAGGCTCCCACTTCCTGTTCAGGCTGTGGGTGGTTCTACAGCTTCAGGCTCCATCTTTCTGGGCAGGCTGTGCACAATTTTACAGCATCAGGCTCCAACTTTCTGTTCAGGCTGTGGGCAGTTCTACAGCTTCAGGCTACCACTTCCTGTCCAGAATGAGGGCTGTTCTACATCTTCAGACTCCCACTTCCTGTTCAGGCTGTGGGCGGTTCTACAGCTTCAGGCTCCTACTTCCTTTTCAGTCTGTGAGTGGTTCCATAACAGTGATTGGCATATCATCTCTCTATTCCTAAATGATCCTGTTAAAGGGGAATAAGAGCTGAAAGTTTCTTAACAGCAGTGCACAAGGCTACAGAGCTCTAAAGGGTTAAAAATAAATTAGAAAGATAAACAATCTCTTGTGCTGCTGATATGATACAGCAGTAAGTAACGTCACCATTCCGGCCGCTGGAAGCGCAAAGAGAGGAGGTCAGTAACCTAGCAAAGCTTGTGTACACAAGAAGGAAATTAGCACTACTCTAAAGGGAAGCAAAATCAGAAGAGCAATGTATTTGGTAATAGTCTTTATTTACCTTTGTCTTCATGTTTACAGCTAATCAATGTGATGAGAGCGCCCCTGAGCTCAGTACTACCTATGATTGGTATCACAATCACGTGGCTGTGTGCTTGATTTTAGGCACCTACTGGTAATGGGTGTTGCTGTAAGACCTGAATTCAGTCAGTAGAAGTTGGGGTCCACAGATTTTTGTCCATATGTCTATCTACCAAGTCCATGGCCACATGCTATGTACACTCTAGGCGCCCCTATAGCATGCGGCGATGGCGTGTGTCCTGATTTTACCAGTTCTTAGTAACCATCGTGTATCAGTTCCTGGCCGGCTGCTCTTTTCTGCTTTGATATATAGGAGTCCATTACTTATAGATCCCCTGTACGAGCGCTGCATGCTGAACGCCCGCGCGCCGCCTCTCCGCACATCCGAGCACTTCAGATGTGTTATATTAAGAGCGCTCTTGACATTTTGTTTGCCGCGCATTGAATTGGGGTTGAATGACATCGCTCGAATGGAGCAATTTTAAAGCAATTCTCCATTAATAATATATTTCAGAGCCATTGAATAAGCAGTCGCAATTAAAGGAAGGTTTATCGATCCGAGAGCCATTCTTCTTTATTGATCTCCCTTCCAGTTATCTCTCAGCATCTATTGTTACTATCGGGAGGAGGCGACTCTCTGGAACGTTTCCATTGTCTACCAAAAAAATAAAAAATTGGAAAAAAGAAAATTTGCAAATCAACTCAGAGCTTTTCTCCACTTGCAGGATTTAGTCTTCTGGTTTATACTTGAAATAATCATCCTGAGCTTGCTTCATCCAATGATGGAGATAGGTGCACCTAGATATGAACACTTTTGGCTTTTCCTTCTGATTCAGCTGTAATAGAATCTCTGTTGAGGTTGGAAAAAACCAGCGCCACCTCTGTGCATAGGTTATGTGTGGTATTGCAGCTCAGACTCCTTGACTACATCGATGGAACTGAGCTGCAATAGCGGAAATAGTCTCTAGTGGTGTTTTTGGGAGAAGGTGGCCCTGTTTTTAAAATTTTATACAATCCCGTTGGAATTGAGCTGCAACAGCAGAAAAAAGTATCTGGTAGTGTTTTTGGGAGAAGGCGGTCATGTTTTTAAAATTTTAGACAATCCCGATGGAATTGAGCTGCAATAGCAGAAAAAGTATCTGGTAGTGTTTTTGGGAGAAGGCGGCCAAGTTTTCAAAATTGTATAGAATCCTAGTGGAACTGAGCTGCAATAGCAGAAACAGTCTCTGGTGGTGTTTTTGGGAGAAGGCGGTCATGTTTTTAAAATTTTAGACTATCCCGATGGAATTGAGCTGCAATAGCAGAAAAAGTCTCTGGTAGTGTTTTTGGGAGAAGGCGGCCATGTTTTTAAAATTTTAGACAATCCCTTTGGCTCGGTTTACAAACAAACCAAATCAATGGCAACAACTACGACAACAGAAGACCATTTAGGTGCAATCAATTCACGCGTTTCAATGAGATATTTGCCAAGGGTGTATAGGGTCAGCCCATGCATTGGCCATAAAGTTTTTGGATAGATCCATCCCTATAGGTTCCCGACATGACAATGGACATTGTGCATTATGCCCAACATCACCTCCAATTCCGAAAACCCAGAGGGAAACAATAAATGGCATTAAACGTGATGCAGAATTTCAACGTCACATTCAACGTTGCTTCCAGCTTCCATAGGTTACCCCCAAACAAGCCAAACCAATGGCAACAACTACGACAACAGAACTCCATTGAGGTGCAATCAATTCACGCGTTTCAATGAGATATTTGCCAAGGGTGTATAGGGTCAGCCCAAGCATTGGCCATAAAGTTTTTGGATTGATCCATCCCTGTATGTTCCCGACATGACAATGGACATTGTGCATTATGCCCAACATCATCTCCAATTCCAAAAACCCAGAGAGAAAACCAGAGGGAAACAATAAGTGACATTAAACGTGATGCAGAATTTCAATGGCACATTCAACGTTGCTTCCAGTTTCCATAGGTTACCCCCATGTTGTAAAAAAACTGGAAGTGTCATCAGATATGACATTGAGTGTTGTGCTTCACATCCAACATCACTCCTGGTCCCCAAAACCTAGGGGTCACCTAGGGAAAAAAGTCCAATTTTTATGTTTTTTTAGGAATTTTTGGTTGTTTTATTTTTTAATTTTTCATATCACTTTCAATATTTTCTAATAATTCTTAAGTCTTGCAGTTTTCACTTTGGCCCAGGCCTTATTTTTCCTGCTTTAACAGCAGCAAAAAGGATGCTTTAAAGTGTTCATGCCGTGGGACTTAAGACGACCACCCCATTGACTTCTATAGGAATTTTTTATCTGCTTGTGACCGGGGAAAATAAGTCATGGCGGGGAAAGGTGAGAGGGTGAACTGTGCTATCTCCTCTTGTGACTGGTGGATCCCGGGTTTTTATTAGTCACACGGTTTTTCCCCTTTCATTTTTGCCCTTTTTTGGGTGGTCATAAAGAAAAACGAGAATCTTTCGTACAGACTGGGGGGGGAAACACTCTCCTTATGGAGAGCACAGTTAAGGTGTGTAGTGTTTTTTTTTTGCCTTTTAGCCACTCTCAGCACCCGCATTCACAAGGCATTAGGGGGGAAAAAGGGGGAAAGTCACTGCCCCCCCTATAGTTGTAAACAAATCCTAAATTTTATTTGATTCACTAAAACTTTGGAACAAAAAGGAAAATTGTAAACCCAATTTTGCTCATCTACATACGCTTTTCGGGGTTTTGCCCCTCATCATGTAGAGCAGAGCGATATTGGCTTGCTGGTGGGGGAAATGAGGGGGTTATGGGGAGGGGAACATTCCCCTTATGAGAGCACCATTTAAAGGTGTGTAGTGTTTTGTTTTCCTTTTTTGCCCACTATAAAGCATTGCATTCAAAAGGGCTTATGGGAAAGGAGGGGGGAAACTCACTGCGCCCTCTATGGGTTTTTTAAAAACAAATCCCAATTTATTGTTCACTGAATTTTGGGAAAGCAAAAAGGAAAATTGTCAACCCAATATTGTCATCAATCGGTTTCGGGGTTTTGCCCCTCATCAGTGTTAAGCAGAAGCGTATTGGTTGACTGGTGGGAGGCAATGAGTGGGTATTTTGAGGAGGGGAAACATCTTCCTTATGGAGACACCATTTTTAAGGGTTTTGTATTTTTTGTTTTGCCTTTTTAGCCATATCAGCATCTGAACACAAGGCTTTTGGGGGAAAGGATGGAAAAAAGCCACTGGCCCCTCTTAGGTTTTAACAAATCCCAATTTCTTTGATTCATAAAACTTTGGGGAAGCAAAAAAAAAAAAAAAAAAAATTGTAAAATATTTATTATTTGGTTTTGGGGTTTTATAGTTAAAAAAGAGAGAAAATTTTATGGTAAATTTATAATCGGATTAAATTATATTTTTAAAGGAAAAAAAACATACCATTAATGGTGTCCCATGGGGGGTTTTCCCCCCCTCATACCCCTTTTTCCTACAGTCAGAAAGATTTGAAAAGGGGGGGGAGGAAGGGGGGGGGGGAAACCCCGAAACGGTAGAGATGGCCCAAAAAGGGGGTTTGGGACAATTTTTCCTTTTGTTTCAAGATTTGTAAAAAAGTTTTGGGTTTTTTTTTCCCATGGGCCCTGGGGTTTTTTAGCTCCTTTTTCCCATAATCCCCTTTGTGATTGTACAGAAAGAAGGGGGACTTTTTATTATCCAAAAAAAAACTAAATTAAAATTATTAAAAAATTTATAAAAAAATATATGGAAAATAAAAAAAATTTAAAAAAATTTTAAAAAATTTTTTTAAATAAAAATTATTAAAAAATATTTTTAAATCATTCCTTTAAATTCCTAAAAATATTTAACCAAAAACCCATTTTTATTATTTTTAAAGCAAACACCAAATCACATTTCACTTTTTATGGTGTTTCCAAGGGGGGAAGGGTAAAAAACCCTTCCATAATTTTGTTTTCCAAAATTTTTGCCCTTTATATATTGCTTTGGGTTTTTTGGGGGTTAAAGGGCCGAAAAACATGAAATAATTCAGGTTCAGGATCTCCCGAATCCAAATTTTTCTCTAACCCTATCCATAACCTTAAGTTAGTGTTAGTTTTAGGGTCTTTAGGGTGTTGTTGGTGTCAACTTACCCTTCAGAGTTGCTCCAGACTTTGTTCCTTTCCCATCATGGCATCACTTCCGGTATAACCAACCAATGACATTGTGCATCACATCCAACCTCATTTCCAGTTCCCAAAATCCAGGGGTAACTGAGGGAAACCATAAGTGACATAAAAAGTGAAGCATGATGACCAACACCTTATCTACATCTATCTTATCAACATCACTTCCAGTTTCCCTACGTTACCCCCGTGTCCGACATGATGAAGGACATTGTGCATTATGCCCAACAGCACCTCCAATTCCCAAAATCCAGGGGTAACTGAAGGAAACCATAAGTAACATAAAAAGTGTTGCATGATGTCCAATATCGTGTCCGATGCGACTTCCAATTTTTCTAGGTCAGCCTTATGTCAAATGGCATCCGACATGACATTAAACATTGTGCATCACATCCAACGTCATTTCCAATTTCCAAAACCCAAGAGTGATCGAGAGAAATCAAAAATGACATGAGATCTTACACAAGATGTCCAACATCATATCTGACATGACTTCCAGTTTCCCGAGGTTACACCTGTGTCCACCATGATGAAGGACATTGTGCATTATGTCCAACGCTACCACCTATTCCCAAAAAACATAGATAATCAAGGCAGACAATAAGTGGCATTGGACATGACGCAGAATTTCAATGTCACATCCAACACTGCTTCCGGTTTCCCTAGGTTACCCCTATGTCATCTGACATGACATTGGACGGCGTGCTTCACATCCAACATCTCTCCTGGTGTCCAAAACCTAGAGGTAAGCTAGGAAAAAAGTGGAGATGATGTCAGCAGTCACATTAAAAGTGACATCATGGCTGGAGCAACACAGGAAGTGGTCTAGAAGGGTAAATTAACCCCTTAAAGCTCCTAAAACGAATTCGGCATCAGGGTTAGGGTGCAACACATTTCTACAATACTCACATGTTTCATACAGATGTTTGTCAAGGCTGTATAAGCTAAGCCCATGCATTTGCCATAAAGTTTTTGGATTGATCCATCCCTATATGTTCCATTTACTACCCTTGTTTAGGGTCATGTTGGGTTAGACCTGGGTTCTACGAAGCAATTTAGGTTCAGGATGTCCCAAACCCAACTTCCAATGCCCCTTCTGGTTTCCCCAGGTTCCTCCATTTCATGAAAAGAGGGTGTATTGTCAGATGTTATGCGTCACATCCAATGTCACTCCCAGTTTCCAAAACCTATGGAAATTGTAATTGATGTCAGACGTGACGCGAGATATCCCACATCTCTTCCAGTTTTCTTAGGTTACCCCTATGTCATAGAAACCACAAGTGTCATCGGACATGACATTGGATGTTGTGCATTATATTCCAAACCGTTTGCAAGCCCAAAGTTAACATTTCAGAATTTTATTAATGCAAGCCTAAAAATGTAAATAAAAAATATGAAAAAAATAGTTCAGAATGGAAAATTATGCCAATACAGAAAAAGTCTCAATCACCAAGGTCCACAAAAGAATGATACTATTACAAATATCATACACATGACTGAATAAGATGATAAAGTGCAGAAAGAACAGGAAACAAATATTTTAAAAATACAATTTCACGGTGATTATTAAATACAATATTCAATGAATGAAGGCATGAAGGGCTAAAACAATGCAAAGGATTAAACCACCCAGTAATCAATACATTATGTGAACTGTAACGGACTAAATATCTGGTAATATCACCACATCAATCACCGACAGATAAGGAAGTGGAGTTAAAGTGCAAAAAATAAGCATAATTATATAACAGAGCAGCAAACAGCAGGTGATTTTACCCAAAGGAGGCAAAGAGATGGTTTTGGCAATGGATACTAATGCCGACGTGTTTCAGGTATGGCTTTTCCTGTGGGTCATCAATGCACGTCGTGCATTATGTTCAACAAAACCCAGGAGGTAACTTAGGGAAATTGTCAGCAGTGTTGGGCTGGGGTGCCTGGGGCCCACCAGTGGAGCTGATATTGGGGCCCACCAGTGGAGTTGATTTTTGGAGCCCACCAGAGGAGATGATCTTGGGGCCCACCAGTGGAGCTGATCTTGGGGTACACCAGTGGAGTTGATTCTTGGGACCCACTAGTAGAGATGATTCTTGGGGCCACCAGTGGAGGTGATACTTGGGGCCACCAGTGGAGTTGATTCTTGGGGCCCACCAGTGGAGATGATTCTTGGGCCCACCAGTGGAGATGATTCTTGGGCCCACCAGTGGAGATGATTCTTGGGCCCACCAGTGGAGTTGATTCTTGGGCCCACCAGTGGAGCTGCGTCTTGCGGCTCACCAGTGGCGTTGTTTCTTGGTGCCCACCAGTAGAGTTGATTCTTGGACCCCGCCAGTGGAGTTGATTCTTGGTGCCAACCAGTGCAGATGATTCTAGGGGCCAACCAGTCTCAAAACCCAGGAGGTAACTTAGTGAAACTGTCAGCATTGTTGGACTTGGGTGCCTGGGGCACACCAGTGGGGTTGATTCTTGGGACCCACCAGTGTAGCTGATTCTTGGGGACTACCAGTTGAGTTGATTCTTGGGACCCACCATTGGAGTTGATTCTTGGGACCCACCAGTGTAGTTGATTCTTGGGGTCCAACAGTGGATTTGATTCTTAGGACCCACCAGTGGAGGTGATTCTTGGGGCCACCAGTGTAATTGATTCTTGGGCCTGACCAGTGCAGTTTATTCTGGGGGCCCACCAGTGTAGTTGATTCTTGGGGCCATCAGTGGACTTAATTCTTGGGGCCCACCAGTAGAGATGATTCTTGGAACTCGCCCTATACCTACTATGTATGACTGCACATGCCTCTTGCACTCTGCCTTTCTTCCTCCGCATTTCTCCCTAAAAAGCAGCCCCAATACTGTCATGTCCAGGGGTCTACCATGCACATGGGCCTACCAAGCCCAAGCACCCACTGGGGGTTTCTCCCTATTCCCCTTTGGGCAAGTTCGAACCTGACTGTGACATTCAACATGATTTACAATGTCCAGCATCACATCCAACGTTGCTTCCAGTTTCTCTAGGTTATCCTTATGTCTTAGAAACTAGAAGTGACGTTGGATATGACATTGGATGTCGAGCTTCACGTCCAACATCACACCTAGTCCCCAAAACCTAGGAGCTGATCTACGAAAAGGTAAAAGTGATGTCAATGAGACACCAGAAGTACCACCAGAGCCGGAGCCACACAAGGCCCAAAGCAATGGTGAAAGGTTAGTTTCTTAGAAAGGTAAATTAACCCCTTAAAGCCCCTAAAAATCCTGTCACTCCTAAGACTGATTTGACATTAGGGTTATGGTCAATTTTTGGGCACAAATTTACATTTTAGTCTGCCCAAATTGCTAAGATTTAACATCGACTCTAATCCAAAGTGGAACAATACTCTTTACCGTATCTAAACCCAATTTCCTCCTTGTAACATTTGCTTTATTATTCTCCCCTTTAATTGCTCACAGTTTGTTCCTCAGCTCCATTATGTCAGGATGTGTTCAGTCTGTCTCGAACCGCAGATGAATATATCTCACCGAGGATACACTTCAGCTTCCAGGGCTGCTTGTGTAATATACGGCTCCTGATAATAGACCCTATTTACATCCATTAGACTCCGTATTGTGGGTACTCTTGTCATTTCATCTCTCCCGAGCTACGGTGTGATAATGATATCCTGATACTTTGTATTTTTTCCTTGCAAAAAACTTCCATGCAAAAGAGAATTTATAAGACGAAGAAATATTGTTTGTATTTCATCAGGGAAACTGCATTCGGGGAAATGCGCTCTTGCTACATAAATCTATAAACCTACGTAGGATTTAAAGCCAAGCGAGTCCAGCGCGACCTTCAGACATCTTGTAGATATTAATAAGGGACGTCCGAGTTGTATAACTCCTTAATGGAGCCATCCTTGGGATTCTCCATCTACAGAGACCTAACTAGAGTTTAGAGGTCCCCAAAACAAAATAAGTTCAACCCAAAGACATAACTTAAAGCTACTGGGCTGCAAAGCAAAATACAGAGGGGAAAATAAGTATTTGATACACTGGCAATTTTGCAAGTTTTCCCACCTACAAAGAACGGAGAGGTCTGTAATTTTTTATCGTAGGTTCACGTCAACTGTGAAAGACAGAATTTGAAAAAAATCCTGAAAATGCCATTGTATGATTTATAAATAATTAATTTGCATTGTATCAATATATACAATATATATATAAAATATATATTTATATATATATATATATATATTATATAATATTTATATATATATGTATATATATGTGTGTGTGTGTGTGTGTTGTGTGTGTGTGTGTGTGTGTTGTGTTGTGTGTGTGTGTTGTATTTGATCTACTCACCATAGCAAAGTTACCTCAAAAAAAGGGGAAGAGAAATAAATGTAATTAACCATAGAAACAAAAAGGAATACATTGTGATCAACCCTTTGAAATGCAAATGACCGACATTTAGGACCATGTTCCATCCTACTTCATCTCTACCTGTCTTGTGATCTGGATGATGTGTGACTGACAACTGAATACACCAATTAGATCTCTTTGTTTAGTTTGATTGATGTTCTATTCAAACTGTTATCTGCACTTTGTACTTTATAATGTTTGAACAAGATACAGTAGATCATTCACCCTGAGGAAGCGTTTGATAAACGCGAAACGCGTCGGGTTTTACTTGCTTTTAAATTGTTTTAGATTGGCTGAGGTTATCGCCCTAGCCTTTTTAGAATAATAAAGTAAATTTCTGGATCTCCCTGCCTGCATCATTGGCATTCCTGGATACACATGTGCGCGGTTCCACCATCGTCTTTTTTTTTTTTTTTTTGTTTTTTTTTTCTTTTTTTTTTTTTCCTCTCTTGTATTTTCTCTCTCCTCTCTATCCTCTCTCCTCTCTCTCCTCTCTCTCTCTCTCTCTCTCTCTCTCTCTCTCTCTCTCTCTCTCTCTCTCTCTCTCTCTCTCTCTCCCTCCATCCATCTCCCTCCATCTCTCTCTCTCTCTCTCTCTCTCTCTCTCTCTCTCTCTCTCTCCTCCATTAATACAATGGACATAATAAGAGATTCAACTTTGGTCTTAGCACCATGAGACTCATTCTGGAGAATAGACTAACATATGACTTAATTTGTGAGAAAAAAATGTATTCCCAATATCAGTCTCTGAGTCAGCTGTAGTTGGTAGCTTGGGGATATATCTATATACCTATTATTTTGGCTGAAAAAAGTGAAAGGAAATAAATAAATAAAAAGTTTAACACAAAAAAATAAAATAAACAAAACATAAAAAATCCTGTTTGTCCAATAAAAAACACTTTCAAAACAATAAAAAAGGGGTTTGTCAAGTTTTTTGACAATCCAATCTATAAATACCGTATATCAAAGTAAATAATAAAAAAAACTTGGACCGCTCATCCAAATCCAGTTCATTGAACTGCTGATAATCTACAAAAGTGAGGTTCTTAGTTACAATTTGATCAAAGTGTATAAGACATTTCATGGCGACCTCATTTGTTGGTGTTGCTGCAGCGGTGGTTGCTATGCGGGGCTACAGGTTAATGTAGGGACCCACTTAAAAGAGATGGTGAGTGGCTTTATACAGTTTGTTCAAATTGTAACCTCATGTTCATTTTTAAAATTTTTAACAATTTTTGGTTTATTCAGCCCTACATAGTTACATAGTTTGTAAGGCCGAAAAAAAAGTTCAGCCTATTGTGCTAAAGTGTTGATCCAGAGGAAGGAAAAACACCCCATGAGGTAGAAGCCAATTGTCCTCATTTTAGGGAAAAAAATCCTTCCCGACTCCAATCTGGAAACCAGAAAAAATCCCTGGATCAGCGACTCTTCTCCAGCATCCCGGTCACTAGAACTTGTAATAATATAACATCTAGAAATGTATCCAGACCCTTCTCCAGAATCCCGGTCACTATAACTTGTTATAGTCGTACGGCGAGAAATGTATCCAGACCCTTCTCCAGAATCCTGGTCACTTATAATTCTTGTATTATTACATCTAGAAATGTATCCAGACCCTTCTCCAGATTTCCTCGTCACTATAAAGTGTTATATTATTACATCTAGAAATGTATCCAGATCCTTCTCCAGAATCCTGGTCACTATACCTGGTTATAATAGAACATCTAGAAATGTATCCAGACCCTTCTCCAGAATCCTGGTCACTATAACTTGGTATATTATTACATCTAGAAATGTATCCAGACCCTTCTCCAGAAACCTGGTCACTATAACTTCTTGTATTATTACATCTAGAAATGTATCCAGACCCTTCTCCAGAATCCTGGTCACTATAACTTCTTGTATTATTACATCTAGAAATGTATCCAGACCCTTCTCCAGAATCCTGGTCACTATAACTTGTTCTATTATTACATCTAGAAATGTATCCAGACCCTTCTCCAGAATCCTGGTCACTATTATGTGTTCTATTATTACATCTAGAAATGTATCCAGACCCTTCTCCAGAATCCCGGTCACTAGGACTTGTTATATAATTACATCCAGAAATGCATCCAGACCCTTTTTGAACTCTGTTATTGAATTCACCATGACAATTTCCTCTGGCAGAGATATCCATAGTTTCACTGCTCTAACAGTAAAGAATCCCTTTCTATGTTTATGTAGAAACTTTCGTTCCTCAAGACGTAGAGGATGCCCCCTTGTTCTAGATACAGTCCTGTGTATAAATAAATCCTGGGAGAGATCTCTATATTGACCTTTGATTTATTTAAACATATTTATTTTTGCCCCCCGAAGCGTCTTTTCCCTAAACTAAATAACCCCAATCTTGCTAATCTTTCTGGGTATTGTAGTCCACCAGTCCTTTTATTATTTTTGTTGCCCGCCTTTGTACCTGTTCAAGCTCTACAATGTCTTTCCTGTGAACTGGTGCCCAAAACTGTCCCCAATATTCCATGTGTGGTCTAACCAGTGACTTGTATAATGGGAGAATGATGTTCTCATCATGTACATCTATGCCCCTTTTAATACACCCCATGATCCTATTTGCTTTGGCTGCTGCTGCCTGACACTTGCTGCTACAAAAGTTTACTGTCCACCAGGATTCCCAAGTCCTTCTCCAGTCACTTTTTCCCAGCATTTTTCCATTTAACATGTAATCATGGAATGGACTATTCCTCACCATGTGCATAACCTTGCATTTATCTGTATTAAACCTCATCTGCCATTTCTCTGCCCAGGTCTCAACTTATCCAGATCCCTTTGTAATAACACATTATCCTCTATGTGTTGATTACTTTACAGAGTTTAGTATCATCTGCAAAGATTGATATTCCACTGTGCAATCCATGAGTAAGATCATTTATGAAAATATTAAAGAGGATAGGGTCCAATACTGAGCCCTGTGGTTCTCATTAGTAACAGGGATCCAGTCTGAGTATGCAACGTTAATCACCACCCTTTGTTTTCTATCACTGAGCCAGTTGCTTACCCACCTACATAATAACTAAATAAAAAGTGACCAAAAACTTGTACCACAAAATAGCGCCAATGAACACCCATAAACAATGATCAACTCATCCAAGAAATAAAAAGCTCTCAAGTGGCTCCTTTGACATAGTCATTGGTTGTTTTGTGATAGAAAATAATTATTTTTGTTTCTAGATGGTAATAATCATTTATGGAGGGGAGTCTTAGCCTGTAAAAAGGTGTAGCCTGCAAAAAAGTGGGTGTGGTCTCTGAGCCGTCTCTACATAGGTATGGACCCCCAGGCATGGCTGTGCAGTAGGCCCTGCCCAAATACATGACATTACACCAGGCCATGCCTCTAGCCACCTCCAAACATGACACAACATGAGACAATACCTCTAACCATTTCAAAGCACACCCATATCATCACACTGCCTATGTTTGGACACCCCTCATAGGCAGTCTGTGTCCTTCAAGACTAATTGGCAGTGGAGGGAGCCAATGGCTCCCTGCTCTTCCATGATTTTTGTCTGTTTGCACATCCTAAGAACACATAAACAGTTAACCAAGCAGTGCTGACCCAGGGATCCAGGGCATGTGCCCTAGATTTCTGTGACAAATATTTAACCAGTTAGGGCCCCTATGCTTGTGGGGCCCCTGAGTAACTGCTTTATTTGCCCAATTAATAAAAAGGTCCTGATTGGATACTCAGCAATCTGATTGGACACCGGCACTGTGGTTCTTATTGGTCAAAGCAGAGAGCCCCTTCACTAATGAACTGATCAGATTGTCCCATGAGAGCCAACCCTTAACCCAAGAGTTCCAACCTTCACTGACCCTATGGTTCTATGGTGTTCTCTATTGGCCATCAATGTTTGTAGATCAGATTATTCCAGTTTTTTTTAACTAAATAATTATGATAAATCTAAAATCTAACAAGAAATCTAACATCATTTATAGGCAAACGTTTTAAAGGGGTTCTCCAACTCTATTTTCTTCCTCCCAGCTGAGATTCTTCAATCCCCACCATGAAGCCTTCAAAGAAGAACTTCTGTCTCCTACATATAGTGGAGATCATTGGGTTCTTCAGCCGGTAGGGATGACGAAGCCTTCTATCTATCTATCTATCTATCTATCTATCTATCTATCTATCTATCTATCTATCATCTATGGATGTATCTATCTATCTATCCACCTATCTAGCCACCTATCTGATATCTATCTCCTATCTATCTATCTATCTATCTATCTATCTATCTATCTATCTATCTATCTATCTGTCTATCTCATATCTATCTATCTATCTATCTCCTATCTATCTATCTATCTCCTATCTATCTATCTATCTATCTATCTATCTATCTATCTATCTATCGCATATCTATCTATCTGTCTGTCTATCTCATATCTATCTATCTCATATCTATCTCCTATCTATCTATCTATCTATCTATCTATCTAATATCTATCTATCTCATATCTATCTATCTCATATCTATCTATTTTATTTTTTTATCTATCTATTTTATCTATAAATTTATATCTATATTTTATTTATCTATTATCTATCATTATTATTTTTCTACTATCTCATATCTATCTTTTCTTCTTTATTATTATATCTATCTATTATCTCTTTTTTATCTATCTACTATCTCTTCAAATCTATCTATTATCTATATCTTCTACATCTCTTATCTTACTACTATCTATACTATTACCCTATCTATCTCAATTATCTATCTATCTATTTTTCATTCTATCATCACTATTCTATCTTTTTATCTATCTAATCTATCTTTTTTATATTATCTATTTATATCTATCTCTATCTATCTTCTATTTTTTCTATCTATCTATTTTATTTTTTCATTTATCTATTATCTATCATTATCTTTTCTTTTTCCATATTATCTTTCAAATCTATTATTATACTATTTTTATCTATCTACTATCTTTTCCTTATTATCTATCAAATTCATATTATCAATCTACTACTATTACAATATACTGTATATTTATGTTGCATTATTTTGCAGGTTAGTCATGTCACCATGTATAAATCCCTTCCATCCGATCCAGTCCCGGCTTCTATTGTCTCCCTTTGTGTTTTTTCCCTTTAAATCTCGGTGAGTTTCTCTCTTGCTTCCCGGTTTCATCTCCAGCTTTTCTCCACCCAGAACCTAAATAAGACAATATTCTTCTTTTGTGCAGAGAATAATTTACTGTGGCTATTTTCTGCTCAACTGCCTGCTCCACTCAACCAAAAAAAGCAAACCTTTATTTTATTAAGTGAATGAGAGGCCTGCTGTGAAAAATATATCAGAGGTAAAGTGGGAAAGAGCCGCGTCCCCAGGTGAAGGAAATATTCCTCCTGTAGAAGGCTGGAGCATGGCGGGGCCGGGGCCGCGTGTCACAATCAGCATTTAAATGGAAATCTGTGCCGTGTTGTTCTACCTGGGGAAACAGAGGGCGCAGCACGGGGCCCCGCGCCACCGAGAGGTCGCATTAATCTGCATTGAGTGATACAGAGCGGGCTCCACGCCCCTTGTCCTGCTCTGCTTCTCTTCTATAGGATTTACATGGTGCAGATGTTCCTCAGCTACTAATAGTCGCCCCTGGTCTGTTCTTCTGACATCCTCATCCGTCAGAGACTTTCCCTACCTGATAATTACGTTTCCTCTCTCTTAATTGAATGGTGAGATCACAGGTTGAGCAGGGAATTGCCTGATAAATAGACAAGAACCATCCCAGCATTTCAGTATTCAGGATCGTTGGGAGGATGGAGAAGGTCAAGTCTTGGGGGGTGACAGAAGAAGGGTTACAGGTTGTGGCTCTCACAGGTGGACTGAACTTGTCAGAGGGGGGTCCAGAAGCAAGACTCATAGAGGATATGTGGCCCTCAGTGATCCTGTAATAAGACTCATAGAGGTTGTGTGGCCCTCAGTGATCCTGTAATAAGACTCATAGAGGTTTTTGTGGCCCTCAGTGACCCTGTAATAAGACTCATAGAGGTTGTGTGGCCCTCAGTGATCCTGTAATAAGACTCATAGAGGATATGTGGCACTCAGTGATACTGTAATAAGACTCATAGAGGTTGTGTGGCCCTCAGTGATCCTGTAATAAGACTCAGAGTGGTTGTGTGGCCCTCAGTGATCCTGTAATAAGACTCATAGAGGTTGTGTGGCCCTCAGTGATCCTGTAATAAGACTCATAGAGGTTGTGTGGCCCTCAGTGATCCTGTATTAAGGATCATAGAGGTTGTGTGGCCCCAGTGATCCTGCAACAAGACCCATAGATGTTGTGTGGCCCTCAGTGATCCTGAAATAAGATCAATAGGAGGTTGTGGGGCCCCTCAGTGATCCTGCAGCAAGACCATAGAGGTTGTTGTGGCCCTCAGTGATCCTGCAACAAGACCCATATAGTTTGTGTGGCCCTCAGTGATCCTGTAATAAGACTCATAGAGGTTGTGTGGCCCTCAGTGATCCTGTAATAAGACTCATAGAGGTTGTGTGGCCCTCAGTGATCCTGTAATAAGACTCATAGAGGTTGTGTGGCCCTCAGTGATCCTGCAACAAGACCCATAGATGTTGTGTGGCCCTCAGTGATCCTGTAATAAGACTCATAGAGGTTGTGTGGCACTCAGTGATCCTGTAATAAGACTCAGAGAGGTTGTGTGGCCCTCAGTGATCCTGTAATAAGACTCATAGAGGTTGTGTGGCCCTCAGTGATCCTGCAATAAGACCTATAGAGGTTGTGTGGCCCTCAGTGATCCTGTAATAAGACTCATAGAGGTTGTGTGTCCCACAGTGATCCTGCAACAAGACCTATAGTGGTTGTGTGGCCCTCAGTGATCCTGCAACAAGATTCATAGAGGTTGTGTGTCCCTTGGTAACCCAGCAACAAGACTCATAGAGGTTGTGCATCCATCAGTGATCCTGCAACAAGACCCATAGAGGTTCTGTGGACCTCAGTGATCCAGCAACAAGACCTATAGAGGTTGTGTGGCCCTCAGTGATTCTGCAGCAAGACCCATAGAGGTTCTGTGGACCTCAGTGATCCAGCAACAAGACCTATAGAGGTTGTGTGGCCCTCAGTGATTCTGCAACAAGACCCATAGAGGTTGTGTGGGCCTCAGGGATCATGCAACAAGACCCATAGAGGTTGTGTGGCCCTCAGTGATCCTGCATCAAGACCCATAGAGGTTGTGTGGCCCTCAGTGATCCTGCAACAAGACCTATAGATGTTGTGTGGCCCTCAGTGATCCTGCATCAAGACCTATAGATGTTGTGTGGCCCTCAGTGATCCTGCAACAAGACCTATAAAGGATGTGTAGCCCTTCGTGATGTGTGGTTGTGTGGCTCTCAGAGGAGGATCCCTGAAACAAGACTCATAGAGATTGTGTGGCCCTCAGTAAAGGACTGAACTGTTAAGAGGGAGATCTTGAAACAAGACCCTTAAAGATTGTGTGGCCCTCAGCGATGGACTGAACCAGCCACTGTAACATTACTGAAACAATACGCATATAGGTTGTGTGGCTCTCAGTGATGGACTGAACTGATCAGAGAGGTATTCCTGAAACAAGATATATAAAGATTGTGTGGTCCTCAATGATCTTGCAAAAAGACCTATAGAGGTTGTGTGGCCCTCAGTGATGGAATGAGCCTGTAACAAGACCTATAGAGGATGTGTGGCCACTCCCCCTGAGGTTGTTCCTGCCGAACAAGACCCATAATGAGGTTGTGCCGAGGCCCTCAGTGATCCTGCAACAAGACCCATAGAGGATATGTGGCCCTCATTGTTCTTGCAACAAGACCCATAGATGTTGTTTGGCCCTCAGTGCTCCTGCAACAAGACCCATGTGTGGTTGTGTGGCCCTCAGAGGAGGATCCTGAAAAAAGACTAATCGAGATTATGTGGCCCTCCGTAAAGAACTGAACTGTTAAGAGGGAGATCCTGAAACAAGACCCTAAAAGGTTGTGTGGTCCTCAGCGATGGCCTGAACCAGCCACATGGTCATTCTTGACACAAGACCCGTAGAGGTTGTGTGGCTTTCAGTGATGGTCTGAACTAGACAGAGAGGGATCCTAAAACAAATCTAATACAGGTTGTGTGGCCCTCAGTGTTGGACTGAGCTGAGCACCAAAAAAATAACTGTAACCATAACCCAAACCCATATTTGGGGTCAGAGTTTTAACTCACTGTTCCAATGATGCGTCACTCCTGTTGCGCTCTACCTTCCAGTCCGACATCACTTCCAGTTACTTTACCATAGGGCCAATGTTATAGGTCCAGGCTGCAATGGGAGCATGTCATTGCTGGACTAGTGAGTTAACTCTAACTTAATGGGTTACAGTTATAGTTAGGGATAGAGAAAAAAAAATTGGTGTTCAGGAAGTTCCAAACCTACATTTTTTTCACAACAAATTCATGTTGAGCAGAACATGGCCCCATTAGAGAAACATTAGTGGCTTTCTTCTGGCTGTGCCGGTTATTGCATCTCAATCTCATCTAAATCCAGAGCTGAAGCTCTTCTGACGCCCCCATCATTTCATCAGATAAAATTGCATTTACTGGGTTTAGGGTATTTTTATGACCCATTAAAGTATAAGAGGACCAATATAGCCACCAGGCTCCCATAAACTTCTGGTTTCTCTTTGACCACGTCATGGATCCAGTTCCTATAATGTAAAGGGATTTTACAATCTGCTCCGTAACTGGTTCCTCCTAATAAAAAGGAAATTATACTTTTTATGACCAAACAAACCGTACGTCCCATCGAGTCCTACACGGTAAATACAACCACAATGCACAGATGTAGGGTAGCATATGGCTGCCCCAGGCGAGAGAGACGTACAGAAACGTGTAAGGGAACGTATGCTCCTGAATGCCCTGGAGGATGTATGAGTGGATAGAGGATGGATCTGTGCGGAATAGACCACCGGCACCATCTTTAAGATTCATCGTCTGAGTGATTCAGTCACTGTGTCCTTGAAGCCGGCAGCTTTCCTACCTGTGATGTGACGTCAGGAGATGTTACAGATGGTCGCACGCAGCTCGTTCTGCTTCTTCTTGGCTCGGATCGGATAGAGCTATACAGCAATGTGATGATGACATAGTGGTGACCGTTGTACAAAATATGATGAATAGTGTTGAGCTTCGTATTCAAGTCAAATTTGCCCTAAATGTCAGTGATTCATTTTGGGTCAACCAAAATAAAATTTTTGAGAAAATCAGCCAAAAATTTACCTTAATCCTAACTTCAACCCTCACCCTAAAGAGCATCTGGTGATCATTTTAGGAACCCCATGTTTAGGAGTAATGTTAGGGTTAGTGCAATTCTAATCCCAAATCTAAATGTAGGGAACATCTAAGGATGATCTGGGGTACCACATGGTCAGGAGTAAGCAGTGTTGGACTGTGGTGCCTAGGGCCCACCAGAGGAATTTCATTCTGAGGGCCCACTAGTGGAGTTGATTCTGGGGCTCACCAGTAAAGTTGATTCTGTAGCCCACCATTGAAGTTGATTCTGAGGGCCCACTAGTTTAGTGAATTCTAGGACCCATCAGTAGAGTTAATTCTGGGAGTCCACCAGTTGAGTTGATTCTGGGGGCCCACCAGTTTAGTAAATTCTAGAACGCATCAGTAGAGTTAATTCTGGGAGCCCACCAGTTGAGTTGATTCTGGGGGCCCACCAGTTTAGTGAATTCTAGAACCCATCATAGTTAATTCTGGAGCCCCACCAGTTGAGTTATTCTGGGCCACCATTTAGGAATTCAAGAACCCTCAGTAGAGTTAATTCTGGGAGTCCACCAGTTGAGTTGATTTTGGGGGCCCACCAATTTAGTAAATTCTAGAACCCATCAGTAGAGTTAATTCTGGGAGCCCACCAGTTGAGTTGATTCTGGGGGCCCACCAGTTTAGTGAATTCTAGAACCCATCAGTAGAGTTGATTCGGTGGCCCATCCTACAGTTACTGTACATGCATCTTATACTCTGCCACTTGCTTTTTGCCTCTTTCTCTCTGCCTTTCTGCCTCTCCTAAAGATGTATATGCAGTTTAATAGAAACCCCAGGTCTGCCATGTTCAGGGGCCATATGAGGGTTTTCCCTGCTCCTATGTGGGCCAGTCAAAGCCTGTGAGTAATGTTAGTGTTAATCCAACCCTAGGGCTCATCTGAGGAACATCTGAGGATCCCCAAGTTTGGTAAGTGCTATTCCAATGCTAACCCTAGAGAGCATCTCTGCAACATCTGGGGAACCCCATGGTTAGAGGTAAAGTTAGGGTTAGTCCAACCCTAATCCCAACTCCAACTCAAACATTTGGGGGATTCTAGGGGTAGGATCAGCTTTAAGGTAAATCCAACTCTAATCGTAATGCCAACTCTAACTGTAGGGAACATCTAGAGATCATCTAGGCAACTTCTAAAGAACCCTATGGTTAGAAATTAGATTAGTGTTATCTCAACCCTAATCTTAACTCCAATTCTAACAGTAGGGATCATTTGGGCAACATCTGAGGAGCCGTGAGGTTATGACTAAGGTTAGAGTTAATCTAACCCTAATTTTAAAGGGATATTCTTGCTATAACGCTCATATCTCAGATTAAGGGGACAGTAAAATTAAGCAATTTTGTAATTGGTTTGCATTACCTAAGTCACTTAGTATAGCAGGTATGAGCTTTTCTGTGCATCAATAGCTATTTCTGCTGCTGCTGGTTGGGACACGCCCCCTTTTCTTTGATTGGCTGGCTGACATTTCATTAAAGGGGTTGTCTTACTACATTGATTCATCTCACCTCAGTCCTGTTTTCTTGGTTTCATTTTGAATTCAGGGGCGTGTTTACTGGCTTCCACTAGGGGTGTAGTAGAAGCCAGGTCCCGTAGCTGAAACAACCATGCTGGCAGTCTATCAAGAGAGATTGAACAGGTCTGTAGCTATAGTGACCTGAGGAGCTGATGCAGCCCATACAAGAGGCGATATCTAGGAATAGATAGGACACTGTTAATGGACACATATTGCAAAGTGACTTGTTTTTGCAAGATCTTTAACATAAAAAGCAGCAATCCTTGTAGTGAGACAACCCCTTTAAGCCTGTTTAGACACGCCCCGGTCGTGAAGCACCCCTTGACATGCCCCCTGATTGGCTGACTGACATTTCATTCAGCCTGTTGGGACATGCCCCCAGATGAGAAACGCCCCAGACACGCCTCCTGCCTGTGATTGGCTGCCTGCACACTCGTGTTTACTCCACTGTGTAAATCAAAAGGGAAACCCGCTATCTGAGAGGGCTGCTGGCTCTATACTCATCTCCTTGCACTAAGGTGAATGATCTGGGCAATTACTGACTGTTTATCTCATAGATTCACTCTCCCTTCATATAACACAGTCTTATACCCTGTGCTCCCACCATATAACACAATCTTATACCCTGTGCTCCCACCATATAATACAGTCTTTTACCCTGTGCGCCCTCCATAAAATACAGTCTTTAACCCTGTGCTCCCTCCGTATAACACAGCATTATGCAGTCTCCTGCCTGATAACAGAGGGGTAGGAGGGGTGGAGGGCAGTGTGCATTCCTCACATGTATTTCCTCAGTTCAGGCTGTGTGTATAACTATTTATAACATAGCAAGGAACTTGTGGAGCCTTAAGCTGAAGGCTTTGCAGACATAACAAGCATGCAGGAGGTTGCAGAGCTATCCTCTCCAGACATCCTCTCCCTTCCACTGCACACACAGAATGATGATGTCCCAGCTCTTCCGTGAGGGGAGACATACGTACTGAGAGGAGAGACTCGCCCATGGATCTGAAATTTAAAATGATAGAATTAGCTCAAGTGTACGAATGCTTCAAACGATAAAACCCCTTTATCTACAATTTTAACTGTAGGAAACATCTAGGTAACACCTAAAGTTAGGATTAGTCTAACTCTAACTGTACGAAACATCTGGGGACCATGTGGACAACATCTAGAGAACCTTAGAGTTTGGATTAAGGTTAGGGTAAATCTAAACCTAATTCTAACTCCAACTCTAGCTATAGGGAACATCAGAATAATCTGGGCGAAACCTGGAGAACCAGGGGGTTAGAATTAAGGTTCGTGTTGCATCAACCCTAATTCTTACTCTAACTCTAATTGTAGGGAAGATCATCCGGCAACATCTGGGGTACCCCAGGATAAGGTATAAGTGACTCATAACTATAGGAAACATATGAGGGTTATCTAAACAATATCTGGATAATTCCAGAATTACAAGTAAGGTTAGGGTTAATCCAACCCTAATCCTAACACCAACTCTAAACCTATAGAGCCTTTGGGGATCATCTGAGGAACATCCGGGAAGCCCAGGATTAGGAGTGAAGTTAGGGCTAGTCCAACTCTAACTATAGAGAACATTTGAGGATCATCTAGGCAAAATATGGGGAAGCCTTGCGCTAGGATAAAGGTTGGGGTTAGTCCAACTCTAAGTATAGGGAACATTTTAGGGTCATTTAAGCAACCTCTGGGAATTTTCAGAATTAGGAGCAAGGTTGGGGTTAGTTGAACCCTAATCCTAACTCCAAATGTAATTGTAGAGAAGATCTAGGAATCATCTAGGCAACATCTGAGGAAACTCAAGGTTCTGACTTAGGTTATGGTTAGTCCAACCCCAATCCAAACTTCAACCCTAACTGTATAAAAGATCTAGGGAACATCTAGGAAACATTGGCAAAAACCTAGGGTTACGAGTAAGGTTAAAGTTAGTCCCACCCTAAGCCTAACTCCAACATTAACTGTAGCCGACATTTAGGGATACAATTAAGGTTGGGGTTAGACCAACCCTCACTCTAACTCTAACCCTAGATGTTCTTCAGATGTTCCCAAGAAGTGTGGTGGTGTTCCTATGCATTTTGGAGGCATTTGGCTGCTGTAAATGCTTTCTAGAGCCCAGAAAACATATGCAGTAAGTTCCCCCCATAGCCTTTAATGGAATTCAGGTTCTCAGATTCCGGGAGTCCTGACCCTGAAATTTTCAAATAAATCTGGTGGAATTTTACTAAAAGGCGAACAGAAAGCTATTCAAGGGACATCGCTGATTACACAGAATGGCTACAGGACACCACCACCACAGAGATCTACAATATCCCAGGCCAGCACAACCAAATCAAGCAGGCTGCTCAATTGTTGCTGCTACTGCAGCAGAATTATCCTCTGGGGTTGCTGCAGGAGCTGTTGTTCCCTGCAGTTGTTGCAGTTTTTTATTTTACTGTGCATCAGCGTTGTCCTCTGTAGGCACAATTATCTACAGATTTTCAACCTGCAGCGTTGTCTATGGCAGGCAGCACATGTTGTAGCAGTATTACCTTGTACAGGCAGTATGATTCTTTGTGGGTCCTGCGGCAGTATTTTCCTATGCAAGCAGTTTGGCGTTGTACACACAATTTGGATTGTGGTGTGAATGCTGTGCCAAATCAAACAAATATTTACATTCTTTGGATATGAACATGATTTCTGCAATCCCATTTCTATACTGCCACAAACTTCTGCATGGATTTTAGCTGCGCCTATTCTGCAGGCGGCATAATCCAGTAGTCAGCAGTTTCCTTCGCAAGTGGCACTATCCACTCCAGACATCCGCTTACTCAACAGGCGGCAATATCATCTTTCGGCAACAGTTTATTCTGAAGGTGGTATTAGCCTCTGCAGATAGCAGATTACTTTTAAGGGTAGCATTACCCCCTATAGGTTCCACAGCACCACTTTTTGTCATTGTGCAGACCCAGAGAATGCCCAGAAAATATCCCCTAGACCATAACACTGCAACCACCAGTTTGTGTACTTCCAGCAATGGCTGCAGGATGCTTGTTCTCTGATGTTAACTCTTCTGACACGCCAATGTCCATTCGTTCCATGAAGCAGAAAATGTGACTCAGAAAAGACAACCCTTTGTCAATCAGCAGAGGTCCAATTCCAATACTGCCGGGAAAATTTGGAAGTTTTTTTCTTTTAATCCCAAAGGGTGCGCAAAATCCGTCTGCTCCGGCGTCCCCATAATGTGGGGTTAGAAAGAGGGGGAGTGACATCTGTTTGCCCCGGGGGGCCCCAACACAGTAGGGTTAGCAGGGTTTGCGTGACATCTGCCTGCTCCGGGGGCCCCCATAAAACCGTGGGGTTTAAGCAGAGGTGCAGTGACTCCGTCTGCGGGGGGCCCCCATACAAAGTAGGGTTAGCAGGGGAAATGCCCTCCGTTGCTCGGGCCCCAAACCCAACAGTAGGGTTAGACAGGGGCATGAATTGGCCTGCCCCGGGCCCCCAAATTTCACAGTGGGGTTAGCAGAGGGCAGTGACTCCGTCGCCCCGGGGGCCCCCATACACAGTGGGGTTTTAGAAAGGGGTTGCAGTGAATCCGTCTGCTGGGGGGCCCCATACACAGTAGGGTTAGCAAGGGTGCGGGTGACATCCGTTCTGCCCCGGGGCCCCCCTACACATTGGGGTTTTAAAGCAAGGTCAGTGACTCTATCGCCCCGGGGCCCCTTTAACAGTGGGGTTTTGGGAAAGGGGTGCAGGACATCCGTCGCCCCGGGGCCCCAATAAAACAAAAGGGTTTGCAGAGGTCCCGGGTGACATCCGTTGCTCGGGGCCCCTCCATACACGTAGGGTTAGCAGGGTGCAGTAAACCCCGTTGCTCCAGGCCCCATACACAAAAGGGGTTGGGCAGAGGTGAAAGGAACCCGTCTGCTCCGGGGCCCCATACACAGGGGGTTAGAGGGGTTCCCAGTGACATCCGTTGCTCCCCAGGCCCCCTACACAGGGGGTTAAAGCAAATTTGCAATGACATCCGTCTGCCCCCAGGCCCCCAAAACCCCGTGGGGGTTACCCAAGGGGGAAGGGAATCCGTCGCCCCCAGGCCCCTTTAACACATTTAGGGTTAGCAAAGGTGAAATTTACATCCGTTTGCTTTTGGGGCCCCCTTTACAAGTGGGGTTTAGCAGGGTTTGGCAGTGACATCTGTCTGCCCCAGGGCCCCATACCAGTGGGGTTACAGGGGTGCAGGATGCCCTGTCTGCTGGGGGGGCCCCAAACCCACATAGGGTTAGCAGAGGGGCAGTGACACCCCACCTGCCCCGGGGCCCCATACAAGTAGGGTTTACCCAGATGTACAGGGGCATCCTTTTGCTCCGGGGCCCCATACACAGAAAGGGTTTAGCAGAGGGGGCCAGGGACATCTGCCCTGCCCCCCGGGGTCAATACAAAAAAGTAGGGTAAGAAAGGGGTTTGAAAGGTAAACACCCGGGGGCCCCCGGGGTTTCCATACACAGTAGGGTTAGCAGAGGTTGCATTGAAAATCCGTTTTGCCCGGGGCCCCTTTCACATTTGGGGGTTAAAAGCAGGGGTTTCATTGAAAATCTGTCTCCCTCGGGGACCCATACACGTAGGTTACAGAGGTCGGGTTGGCTTCTGTCGCCCCGGGGGCCCCCTTTCCCACAGGGGGTTAGCAAGGTGCGTGACATCTGTTGCTCCCGGGCTCCATACACAGTGGGTTTTGCGGGAGGTGCATACATCCGTCTGCCCCCGGGGCCCATACACGTGGGGGTTAGCAGAGGTGATGAAATCCTTTTCTGCCCCCAGGGCCCCAAAACAAAGTGGGTTAAAGCAGAGGTGCAGTGACATCCGTCTGCTCCGGGGCTCCATAGCAGTGGGGTTTTTAGCAGGGGTTTGGCAGTGAATCCTTTACCCGGGGCCCCTCACGTAGGTTTAGAAAGAGGTGCAATTTGGCATCCACCTGCTTCGGGGCCCCCATAACAAAGGGGTTTTAGCAGATGTGCAGTGAATCCGCTGCCCCGGGTAACCATACAAGAAAAGGGTTAGAGGGTGCATTGACACCCGTCTGCCCGGGGGGCCCAAAAAACAGTAGGGTTAGCAGAAGTGCAGTGACATCGGGTTTGCTCCGGGGGTCCCATACACAGGGGGGTTTAAAGGGGGTTTCCCGTGAAAACCCGTCTTTTTGGGGGGCCCCCCTTAAAAAGTGGGTTAGCAGAGGGGGGCCAGTAAACATCCTTCTGCTCCGGGGCCCCATACACATTTATTTTTTAGCAAGTTCCCAGTGCCCTTTTGTTCCCCGGCCCCCCTTTAACACTTTTGGGTTAACAAAAGGTTTCAGGGGAAATACGTCAACCCAGGAAACCCATACACAGTAGGGTTAGAAAGGGGTTTGCGGGAAACTCCTTTTTGCCCCGGGGGCCACATTACAGTAGGGTTAGCAGGGGGGCCATTGACATCTTTCCCCCCTTTGGGGGCCCATAAAAAGGGAGGGTTACAGGGGTGGAGACATCCGTCTGTTTCCAGGGCCCCCCAAACACAGTAGGGTTAGAAAAGGTGCCAAAGGTGAAATCGGTCTGCCCCAGGCCCCATAAAACTAGGGGTTAGCAGAGGGGGCAGTGACATCCTTTCTGCCCCGGGGCCCCTTTACACAGTGGGGTTTTAGCAGAGGTACAGTGAACCCGGGTCTGCTCCCGGGCCCCATAAAACAGTGGGGTTAGAGAGGTTTTAGTGACATCTGTTCCCTGGGGGCCCCCCAAAACACAGTGGGGTTTTAAGCAAGGTTTTGTGACATTGTTGCCCCGGGGCCCCAAAAAACACAGTGGTTTTAAAACAGAGGTGCCGTGAACTTTTCCTTTCCCCGGGGCCCCATACACATTAGGGTTAGCAGAGGTGCAGTGACATCCGTCTGCTCCGGGCCCCATACACAGTAGGGTTAGCAGAGATGCAGTGACATGCCACATTGTCCTATAAACTTAAAATTTCCACTTGCCCCCCATACCCATTTCCCATTACAGTTTCCCCAAAAACAGCGAGGGCCATATTGTCCTATAATATAGCCCAACCATCGGGGCCCAAAAAAAAAGGAAAAGCCTAAGGGGCCCCAAACCCCCTAAAAGTGCTAGACACTTTGCAGGAAAAAAATGTGGGGTTTAAATTCCAGTTTAAATAATTTTTTTGGGGCAATTACACACATGACAGAAGAAGAATAGAGACCAATCTAAAATTTCCCAGGCTTAGAATGTCGGGCATTTTTAAAATGAGCTTGATGCTCCCCCTGGTGGTGACTGCAAATAACCAAAATTTCTTATTTATGTTTTGGGGGGGTTTTTTAAAGGGTTTCAATTTTATGAAAATGGAAGAAAAACCCCGCTTTGAAGCCCGATCAGGAAAAAATTTCAGAAAGAAAATGTTGGCTGTTAATGCTTGGGACGTTCCTTTAAAATTGGGCCGCCCAAAGTTGAGGGTGTTTTTGGTGAAAATTATGGCCCCATTGAAATTTTTGGATGCCGAGTCGTAATAAAAAAAATGGGGAACTCCTCCACCTCTTTTCGGCCTTCATCATCGATATCATAATAACATGGGGCTGCCAAAATCGCAGAAAATTACAAAATAAAATTTCCCCCGCATCTTTGGAAAACAGCTTTATAGTTACCTTTCCCAAACACATAATTTAAAAGCAGAGTAATGAGCTTTTCCCCCAATGGGAAAAAAATCATACAACTAAAAAACAAATCCGACACCCCCCCCCTCCCCCGTCAGCAACTCCGACAGGAGGGGAAACCGCAGCAAAACCCAATTAACGCTCTTAAAAAAAAGATACAAAATACAAAAATTTTATTCTAATGAATAAAAAAACACGTCCTATAGTTATCATGAGAAAGAGACCAAAGTAACAAAGTGAAGCTAAAATGTGGATGAGAGGATTATAATAAACCTTAAAGGGTCAAAAAAAAGGAAATATTACGTAAAATTTTTTTTCTTTTACATTTGGGGGCAGAAATTTTAGTAGTTATATTCTTGTAATTAAAGGGGGCCCCGTATTTTAGTTTGTTTTTATTCCCTTTTTCATAGGGGGAGTATTTAGGAGTTATTTTCTTGTTCAAGGGGGCAGTAAATTTTAGCCGTTAAATTCTTGGGAATTTGGGGGCTTTTTATAGTTTTATATTTTTTGTACATAGAGGGGGGGCAGGGGATTATAGTGTTATATTTTTGTTTTATAGGGGCCGTTTTAAAATTTTATAAATTTTTTACATAGAGGGCAGTTTTTATAGTAAATTATATTCCCCTTTTTACATAGGGGTCAGTATTTTTAGTAGATATTTCTTGTCATAAAAGGGGGATTTTTATAGTATTATTAAATTTTTGGACATTTGGGGGGTATTATAGTAAATTTTATTCTTGTTTCAAAAGGGGCCCGTATTAAAAATAGTTATAATTTTTGGGCCTAAGGGGGAGTTTATAGTAGTTATATTCTTGTACATAGGGGTCAGTTTTATAGTATATTTATTTTAATTGGGGGGAAATTTTAAGTATTATATTTTGTTTCAAGAGGGCATTTTTTATAGTAGTTAAAAACCCTTTTCAAGGGGAAATTTTATTTGTAGTTTATATTTTGTACATGAGGGCAGGGATTTTTAAAATAGTTAAATTTCCCTTTTAAAATAAGGCGTTTTGTAGGGTTTTAAAACTTTTTAAAAAGGGGGCAGTTTTTTAGTTGTTTATTTTTGTAATAGAGGGCAGTATTATAGTATTTTTATTCTTGTACAAGGGGCAGAAATTAAAAATATTTATATTTTGTATATTTGGGGGGGGAGTTTATAGTTGTTTTTTTCTTGTACCCTAGGGGGCAGTAATAGTAGTTTTATTCCTTTTTAAAATTGGGGCAATTAACCCATTATATTCCCTTTTACATTTTGGGAGTATTATAGTAGTTATATTCTTGGGGGCCCTAGGGGGGAGTTTTTATATTTGTTTTTAATTTTTGCACATAGGGGGTTATAGTAGTTTTAATTTTTGTACTAGAGGGTATATTATAGGAATTATATTTTTTGGAAAATAGGAGGCAGTATTAAGTAGTTTTTATTCCTTTTCCATAGGGGGGCCGTTTATAAGTTTTTCTGTAATTCTTAAAATAAAAGGGGGCAAAAATTTTTGTAAATTATTTTTCTTGATAAAAGAGGGGAGTTTTAAGTTTTATTTTTCCCGTACAAAAGGGGGAGTATTTTAGTAGTTATATTCTTTTCAAGGGGGGGGATTTTTTAAAAAGTTTATAATCTTGTACATTTGAGGAGTAGTTATTTTAGTGTTATATTCCCTTTTACTAGAGAAGTAATTTTAAAAAGTTTATTTTTGTAATCGGGGCAGTATAAGTAGTTTATATTTTGTCATAGGAGCAGTTTTTATAGTAGTTATATTTTGTTTAAAAGGGGGGGGGGGGATTTTTAGTAAAATTTTATTCTTTTAAATGAGGGGAGGATTATAGTTGTTTATTCTTGTACATGGCCAAAAAAAAAATTTGTTTTTTTTAATTTTTATTTTTGTACGTAAGGGCCCGTATTATAGATTATTTTTGTCATAGAGAGTGGTTTTAGTATTTTATTTTTAAATCGGGGGAGTTTTTTATAGTAGTTATTTTTTTTGTACATAGGAGCAGTATTAAAGTTTTGTTTTATTCCCTTTTATATGGAGCAGTTTATTTGTTTTTATTCTTTTACATAGAGGGCAAATATTTTTAAATAGGGTTTTATCTTTGTAAATAGAGGGCAGTTTACAGTTTATATTCTTGTACATAGAGGGCAAATATTATTAAATAGTTAAAATTCCCTTTTACATAGGGCGTATTTATAGTTTTTAAAAATTCTTGCACATAGGAGGCAGAATTTTTAGTTTGTTATATTCTTGGTAAAAGGGAGCCCGTATTATAAAATAAATTTTTTTTTTATTAGGGAAACCGTATTAAAAGTAGTTATATTCTTTTTATATAGGGGCGTATTTAGTTGTTATATTCTTGTACATAGGAGTTAAATTTATAGTTGATATATTTTTTGCCCTAAGGGGAGTTTTTATAGTTTGTTTATTCTTGTACATAGGAACCGGAATTTTAGTAGTTATTTTTGTAAAAAGGGGGCCGTATTATAAATAGTTTATTTTGTACTTTGGGGGAGTAATTTTAGTGATATATTTTTTTAAAAAAAGGGAAAAAAAAAAAATGAACAATAAAAAAAAAATTTTTAAGTAGTTTATTCTTGTTTAAAAGGGGAAAAAAAACATTTTTGTAGTTTATCTTTGTACCCAAAGGTCAGTATTATAGTAGTTTATAATGTACTAGGGGAGGTATTATAGTAGTTTTATTTTGACTTTAAAGGGGGAGTATTATAGTAGTTTATTCTTGTCCCTGGGATAGTAAATTTTGTAGTTATATTCTTTTACATAAGAGTTGTATTTTAAGGGAGTTTTAAACCCTTTTAATAGAGAGTTTTTTATTATTGTAGTTAAATTTTTGTACCTAGAGAGTAGGGAATTTTTAGGAGTTAAAATTCTTGTACAAGGGGGGGTATTAAAGTTTTTATATTCTTTTAAAATAGGGGGCATATTATAGTAGTTTTTCTTGTATATAAAGGGCAGTATTAATTTGTTTATAAATTTCTTTTTACATAGGAGAATTTTTAGTTGTTATATTTTTTTTCATAAAAGGGGGGTATTATAGTAAATTATAGTCTTGTACCTCGAGCAAAAATTTTTAATTTAAATTCTTGTACATAGAGGACAATATTTTAGTAGTTATATTCTTGACAAAAGAGCAGTTATTTTGTGGGTTTTATTTTTGTTTCATAGGAGGCAGTATTATTTGAAAAAAAAAAATTTTATTCTTTTTTACCCTAAGGGGGAGTATTATAGTTTAAAATTCTTTTTACATAGGAGGCATAAAAATAGAATTTTTATTCTTGTTTTTAGGGGCACATTATAATTTGAAAAATTCCCGTACATAGGAGCAGTTTTTAGTAGTTTATTTTTGTAAAATAGGGGCAGGGATTAAATAGTGATATTCTTTACATAGGTGGCCTTAAAATTTAGTTTTAATTTTGTAATAAGGTATATTTTTAGTAGTTTAAATTTTGTAATTGAAAAGTAGTATTATTGTGTTAAAAATTTTGTAATGGGGGCAGTATTTAGTAGGTTTTAAATTTTTGTACAATAGGAGCAGTATTTTTAGTAGTTAATTCTTTTATATAGGGAGGGATAATTTTTAGTAGTTATTTTCTTTTAAAAAGAGGGTGGGGGGTATTAAAGTAGTTAAAATTTTTTGTAAATTTGAGGGCAGTATTATAGTAGTTTTTAAAAATTTTTTACATAGAGGGGATTTATAGTAGTTAAATTTTTTGTACATAGGGGGAGTTTTTAAAAATAATTTATTCTTGCAAAAATAGGAGGCGTATTATGAAGTTTGTTTTTCTAGGATATAGGGAAGCAAATATTAAAATTCTTTATTCTTTTTTAAGGGGGAAATATTAAAACTAGTTTTTATTTTTTGTTTCAAGGAGCAGGAATTTTTAGTAGTTTTATTTTTGTTTTTAGGGGGGTATTATATAGTTTTTATTCATTTTATATAGGGGCCGAATTTTAAAAAGTTAAAATTTTTTTTTTAAAATGGGGCAGTAATTTTTTGTAGTTTTATTCTTGTACTTTGAAAGTGTTTTTATAGTTTTAAAAATTCTTGTACTTTAAGGGGGAGTATTTGTGGTTATATTTCTGTAATAGGGGCAGTTTTTTTAGTAGTTTTATTTTGTACATTAAGGGCCGTTTTAAGTAGTTTTTAAATTTTTGTACAAAGGGGCAGTTTTTTATAGTAGTTTATTCTTGTCCCTAGTGCAGTATTATAGTAGTTATATTTTTTTGTAATAGGAGGCAGTATTATAGTAATTAAAACCCTTTTAAATGGAGGGGTAATATAGTAGTTAAAATTCTTGTACAAAGGGGGGAGTTTATAATTTGAAATATTCCTTTTAAATATTAGCATAAATTTTTAGTAAATTATATTTCCTTTTTTAAAAGGGGGAACATTATCGTAGATTTTTTTTTGGTTTTTTTTAAAAGGAAACTATTTTAGTATTAAATTTTTTTGTACATAGGGGGCAGTATTAAAGTACTTAAAATTTTTTGTACATAGGGAAAATTATTTTAGTAGTTTATATTCTGACATAGGGACGTATTTTAAACCTTATATTTTTTTTGGGGGCATAGGGGGCAGTATTTTAGTGGTTTTATTCTTTTTTACATGGAGTATATTATAAATAAATTTATTCTTGTTAAAAAATTTTGGGGGGAGTAAATTTTATTAGGGTTTAAATTTTTGTACATAGGAGTTTTTTTTTATAGTAGTTAAAATTCTTTTACTTTTGGGAGGGAGTATAAAAGTTTTAAAATTTTGTACAAAGGGGGGAGTTTTATATAGTTATTTTCTTGCTTTGGGGGGAAGTATTATTGTAGTTATATTCTTTTTACAAAAGGGGGGGGGGAGTATTTATAAATAGTTTTAAAATTTTTTGTACATAGAGGACAGTTTATAGTAGTTAATTTTGTACCTAGGAGGAGTTTTATAGTATTATTTCTTTTTACAGAGGAGCAGTATTATTTTAAATTAAAATTTTGTAAAAAAGGGGGCAGTATTATAGAAAATTTTATTCTTGTACATAGGGAGCAGAATTTTAGTAAATTTTTTATTTTGTAAATGGGGGAGTTTATTGTAGTTATATTTTGTTCTTTGGGGGAGTATTATAGTAGGGTTTTATCCTTGTTTTTTAGGGAGCAGCATTATATATTTTTTATTTTCCATAAGGGGCAGTATTTATAGTATTTATTTTCTGTGCATTGTGGGAATTTTAATGTATTATATTTTGTTTATGGGAGAGATTATCGTGTTATATTCTTGTAATGGGGGGCATTTTTATAGTATTTTAATTTTGTACTGGGGGCATATTATAGTAGTTATATTTTGTACATAGGGGGAAGTTTATAGTAGTTATTTCTTGTAATGGGGAACGTATTTTTAGTTATTTTTGTAATAGGGACCCAATTTAGAGTTAATCTTGTACTAGGGGCAGTTTTAGTAGTTATATTCTTGTAATAGGGGGAGTATTATAGTAGTTATTTTTTTTTACAGAGGGGGCAGTATTTAGTGTTATATTTCTTGTAAAAAGGGAGCAGTATTATTAGTTATATTCTTGTTTATAGGGAGCAGCATTCGAGTTTATTCTTGTACATAAAAGGGCGTATTAAGTAGTTTTTTCCTGTGCATTATGGGCAATATTATGTGTTGTTTTCTGTGCATAGGGGCCAGTATGGAGTGAATTTTTTAAATCCCATAAAAAGGTTCCCGATGAAGGGTTTGCAGCATACACCTGAATTTTCAGATATTTTCTCTCCATAAAATGGGGGTGCCAGCCCGGGGCCCAATGTTTTCTCCCCCGTGTTTTTTCCAAAATTACTTTTTATTCCCCAAGAATTTTTTTTGCATTCAAGAGAACAGAAAATTTAAAAATGAAAACTACACTGCAACCTCCAAACACAGTAAATGAAGGAAAAATGAAAAGTGACAGAATGAATGGCTTTTATTACACCTCAGAAAGGCGCTTTATCAATTTATGATGAAGTCTGCGAGTTCCGTTTGCATTCACCACCTTCCTCTGACTGTGAGGAGAGGCCGTAATTCCTAATAAAATGTTATTGTTTTTATACAGATATAGAAAAAGGGCTAAAAAGCATCATAATTGATGATGTGTTTGGAAGAGGTGGACTTTATGTTTGGAAACCCACAGGAAATTTATTTTATATCACTGTTTATACAGGAAGCATAAAAGATGAACATAAATGTGCTTCAAATTGAAACACAAATATAATAAATAGTTTGTGGCGTGATACACTTTTTTTTGTTTTTTTAGGACCATAGTGGATGGTACAGTTTGATAGGTATCAAACTGTCAAAGTATATGCAGGGATAGGAGATTCTAGTATAAATTTACATTTTTTATTGGCTACCAGTAAACACCCCATCCTAGGACGGTGACTGCAATAGAAAACACATCCACTTAAGTGTAGATCTCTTGCCCTAGGACAACGATTAAAGCCTATCTATATAATCATCCATCTACATCATTGTTGGATGTCAGGGAAATATAGTGGAGTGAGTTTGGATGAGACAACTCATCCATTCCCACCCCCCACTTAATCCTTCCCACAACATGCTGTATATTGCTGTATAACACTTTGATGTGAGCACTAACTGTGAGTGTAGAAGGTGCAGCTCTCCGTTGCACTGCTAAATGCGAGCACAGTGGAGTGTGTTTGGATGAGATAGCTCCCTGTTCCCCCAAGCACCTGATTCTGCCGACAACATGCATTCCTCTTCAACACTTTGATGTGGACACTGATTGGGAGTGGAGAAGGAGCAGCTCTCCGTTGCACTGCTAAATGCGAGCACAGTGGAGTGTGTTTGGATGAGATAGCTCCCTGCTCCCCCAAGCACCTGATTCTGCCGACAACATGCATTCCTCTTCAACACTTTGATGTGGACACTGATTGGGAGTGGAGAAGAAGCAGCTCTCCGTTGCACTGCTAAATGCGAGCACAGTGGAGTGTGTTTGGATGAGATAGCTCCCTGCTCCCCCAAGCACCTGCTTCTGCCGACAACATGCATTCCTTTTCAACACTTTGATGTGGACACTGTTTGGGAGTGTAACAGGAGTCGCTCTCCCCTACACTGGTGAGTGCAGAGCACAATGGATCGAGTATGTATTCGGCAGTTTCCTTCTCTCTCATTACCACTTGGTATCACCAATATCACACTGCACATCCCTGTATTATCATTATTATTTATTTTAGAGTGCCCTTAGTTCCAGAGCGCTGTACATTTGAAGTGGTTACATAAATCACAATCTGCTGTGGGAGGTTCCATAGCAGTGATTAGCATAGCAACTCCGTATTCCCAGTCTTTCTTATTGCAGTGACATGACTGCAGGAGATGTAATCTATATTGCATAGAACTTTACACCTCAAAGTAAACAATCAAAAGTAATTAATCTTCTTTAACACATCCTGTTGTCAAGCTGCACTCCATCCTGGTGATGTCACTCCCTGCTTCCTGTTTAATCAGGAAGGAAGTGTAGGATGGTAACAAGAGTAACTTGTGTGCACTCAGAGAAGAAAAATCTCTCTTTATCTCCTGACCTAGGTCATATCAAAAGAGCAATGTATTTGGAAAAAGTCTTCATTTAACGTTCCCTACATGTTGAAAGCTGATCATTATATAGTGAGACAACCACTTTAAGTTACCATTCTGTAGTGCTCCCAGTCTTGTCCAGCGTTACTTCTGGCTACCATAATATAAGAATTAAATTCAACGATGGACAATTAGGGTTAAGGACAGGGTTAGATTTTTATAATGGTGTTAAGGGGTTTACTTACCGTACTGTAATGCGCCCAGTCCTCTCCAGCTTCACATCTGGTTACAATAACATATTAACCCAAAATGATGATGGACAGTTTGGGTGAGGGGTAGCATTTGGGTTTTAGGGTTCAACTTACCGTTCTGTGGTGCTCCCAGTCTGGTGGGGGCTCCCAGTCTGTTGTCCTTCTGGTTACCAAAACATAATAACCCAAAGTGATGATGTACAGGGTTAGGATCTTAGTGGGATAATTTACTGTTCTACTGTGCTCCCAGACCATAGGTGAGTCCAATCCTCTTCAGTGTCACTTCCAGTTATCATAACATAATAATCCAAAGTCGACAATTGGTCAGGGAAAGATTAGGGAATAGGCTTTTGGTTTTAGAAGATTATGAAGGTTGTTAACATCCCATTTCTCATTGCTCCTGGTCCTGTCTGGGAACCATAACATAATAATCTATGACAACAGACAATTAGGGTTAAAGATTCAAGTTTTAAGGGGTCAACTTACCATTCAGTAGTGCAGTGGCATTCCCACACTAACATCCTGTCAAGCATCCCTTCCAGTTACCATAACATAATAATCCAAAGTGATGATGAGCAGTTAGGGTTAGGGATAGTTTTAGGGTTTTTATGGCATTTAAGGCTTTCTGGTCCTGTGTTACCCCAGGATTTGCATTGTTCCCACCACTGCATCGCCTCGGATTCGATTCCTGCTGTCACTTCCAGTTCCTCCAGTTTACCCACGTGTTTCTGGAACCAGAAATTATGTTGGACATAATACACAATATTTAATGTCATTTTCCCTTTCCACAAAATAGGGGTAACCTAGGGAAACCATAATTGCCGGACGTCTCAATGGAAGTGAAACCATGATGCAAGGTCTGGGACAGTGCTGAAAGGTAAGTTGACCCTTAATACATTCTAAATAATCTAACTGTAATTTAGGGTTAACATTAGGAATAAGATTAGAGAAAAAAGATTAGATCAAACCAACCAAACAGGGCCCTATTTGAGTAACACCATTAGAAACTCTAATTTGATGTGTCAAACAACATATCAGATTAAAGCAGGGAAGAAAACGCAGGGGTGCGCTCTCCTGCCTCTAGATGGGGCTTTCCTCCAGGGATTGATACATATGTATCAATATGCAAAATTCAAGAGAAATGCATTGAGATGCTCCCTTCTTCCTCAGGGGAGGGTCTTTCCTCCAGGGATTGATACATATGTGTCAATATGCAAAATTCTAGAGAGAAACATTTGGGCTGTGCCCTTCCTCCTTAGGAGTGGGTCTTTCCTCCCGGGATTGCTACATATGTATCAATATGCAAAGTTCTATAGAGATACATTGGGGTGTGCCCTTCTGTCTTTGGGGTGGGGCTTTCCTCCAGGATTTGATACATATGTACCAATATGCAAAATTTTAGAGAAATACATTGGGTCGCTCCCATCTTCCTCTGGGGAGGGGCTTTCCTCCAGGGATTGATACATATGTGTCAATATGCAAAGTTCTAGAGAGATACATTTGGGCTGTGCCCACCTTCCTAGAGGTGGGTCTTTCTTCTGGAGGTTGATAACTATGTATCACTATGCAGAGTCTTAGAGAGAAACATTTGGGTGCCCCCTCCTTCCTCATAGGTGGATTTCTTTTCCAGAGGTTAATACCTATGTATCAATATGCAGAGTTCTAAAGAGATACATTGCGGTGGCGCCCCTCAGGGGTGGGTCTTTGTTCCAGTGATTGATGCATATGTATCAATTTGCAGAGTTCTAAAGAGATACATTGCGGTGGCACCCCTCAGGGGTGGGTCTTTGTTCCAGTGATTGATGCATATGTATCAATTTGCAAAGTTCTAGAGAGATACATTGCGGTGGCACCCCTCAGGGGTGGGTCATTTTGTAACCAGATTAATTGATGCATAGTAATCAATTGTGCATAGTTCTAAAGAGATTACATTGGCGTTGGCACCCCTCAGGGTGGGTCTATTTGTTTCCAGTGATTGGATGCATCTTTATCAATTTGCAAAGTCTTAGAGAGACACGTAGGGGATGTGTGCCCCACATGGTGGGGCTTTACCGTCCAGTGATTAATACTTATGTATACAATGTAGCATAAGGTCTTAGAGAGATACATTGGGGTGCTCCCTCCTTCCTCAGAGGTGGGGACTTTAACCAGAGGGTTAATTCCTCAGATTTATCAATATGCAGGGTCTAGAGATATAATAGCGGTGGCGCCCCTCATTGTTGATCTTTTGTTCCAGTGATAGATGTGCATATAATGCAATGTTGCAATGTTATAGGAGAGATACACTGGTGGTTTTTAGTAGCATACAGAAATTTCCGGGAGGATTATTAACTTTCACAAACTGTTGACAGCACCTCTTATTTATGTCTCGTCATATGTACACAGTTTACTGTCATATATTTATAAGAGGCCTTAAAACCGGACTGCTTTACAGTTGTTGTAAAAGGAATATAACGTGCATTAAAAATTTACGAGCAGCAGATTAAACGGCTTAAATACATATTTTGTGAAAAGATTTATATAGATTCATAAAAGTAAACATTTCCTCCTCGCAATATTTCACTGGTTCTCAAGGATCCTCGACTCCAGATCTGACTGGCTTCAGCTTTGATTGCTGCCGCAGACTTCATTTTTTTCACTAGAATTATATTCTCAAAACTTTAGCCACAGAAAAAGCGCGGGCTATAGGCGAGGTTTATGCGTATTTACAAAAATAATTTACCCATTTCATCCACATTGGCTTTCAGACCCGGAAAAAGCCAAAAATATCTCAATTCCATCCACTGTGAAGACCTGACAATGCTAAAAGGGGTGAGATCATCAACATTTCGTCATCCTAATGTACAGTACTCTTCAAGGGGTTGTCCAAACACTGGGCTGAACGTTGCCAAAAACCATGCCACTGTGGTCCACAGGCTGTGCCTGGTATTGCAGCTTAGTCCCATTTACTGTATTTCGATGGAGTTGCAATATCAGACTCAAGCTACGGGCAGGTGTGGCGCACGTTCTGGAGTAAAGCAGCCATGTTTTTGTAATTCTGTACAAATATTTTAGGCCTGGTTCAGATCTGCACTGGAGGTTTCATTCGGAACCTCAGTTGCAGAGGTGGAACCAGATCTGTTATACCACTTACACTAACAATGTCCAATGGACCTCAATGTAGTCAATGAGGTTGACTCAATGAGGTTTTCGCCATGGTAGCTGCACAATTATTTCTGTTGTTCCTGACCAAATTTGCGACAGAGGCTTTAATCTGAACCTCCGACTCATGTGAACCACGTTTCAAGTTGTATTCCCCCAATTTTTTCCCCTTTTTTTTTTATTACATTTTTGTATTTAGAAAAGTTTGCACCAACTGAGAACCAGAGGAAAAGCTTTCTTTTTTATGCTTTCCACATTTCAGCACCTCTGAAGGATTTGGTTAACATTACTTTTTAGTCTGTATTTAACCAGTTCCTGATTAGGCCATATTTTTCGCTTTTCCCCACCAGCCTTCCACCCTCCAGACCAGACTAATTTTCCTTATCCTTAGTACATATTGACTTTAATGCTTTATTGCAGACTGTTATTCTACCAACTTTATTTGTCTGTTTTCCATGATGTGGTTTTATTTTAACGTAATACTGTTCCTGAATATAAACCATTACACTACTACCAACATTCCTGCCATATAGTGACCATATGAGGGTAGATTCCAGTTGTACACAGGTGCCCTTCAGACATATACAGTGCAGTTACATCCAGTGACTCACAGGTGAAATCTTCTCTGATGGGAATTGTTCCTTTTCCCTTTCTCTATCTGCTACAGACCACCATGATGACCCATCCCTGAAGAATTAACCACACCAACATCTTAGACTTAGAACTTTTCAAGAACCTTCCTAGCTGTTACCCACCTCTGTACAAACTCCCCATGTGATAAATGGAGTAGGTGATGTAGGGTGATAGGTGGTGCAGAGCGGGCTATGGGGTGATAGACAGTGTGAGGGAGTTATAAAGTATTAGGTGGGGGTTGTATTTTGTGTTGGCACTAGGCATAGACAGAGGACCAACCTCCAGAGATTGTGGTGCAGCTGTGGCCTGTTCTCCATTCTCTGCAACCCCAGAGGTTCAGTCGCAGCCATGACCTTTATCAGATGCAATGGATGGAGTTTAATACTAAATAGTTTTGTAGTGTTTCTATTTAACTACAAATCTGGACTGCAATGGATTTGTTGGACTACGTCAGACCAGGGTTACATCTATTTCTTTAATAAAATGGTCAACAAGTGCATAAGTCCATTAAGGTGTTTATTTAAATAAAATGTTTTTCTTCTATTTCTGTGTTGTGTGTTTACTATTCTATTCCAGTTTTAGTAATGGAGGTATCTGACAGATGCCACTTCATTACTATCACTGGTGTCTATGGTTGACACCAGTGTTTGATTCAATATAACGAAGTCAGACACTAACCCTCTGTCACTATTACTCTAGTACTCAATGCACCAAGGATACTGGGATGAGCCAGATTACCATCAGAGGGGAGACCATGGTCCGCTTCTGAAGTGGCTGCAGGATGGTATTTTTAGGGTGGGAAATGACCAATATTCATGGCCTTCCCATCCTAATAATATTAGGCTGCAGCTGCTCTCCATTCTAAGCCGAGACTTTTGGGGACCCGTTCCCAAGTAGTTGTAGTTTCTATTAGTGTAGACCTACACCTATCCTACATTGATGGTTGTAACATAATAAGTTATGGGCCCCTGAGTATGGTAGAATGCTGAGGATTTTGCGCCTTTGGGCATGGAAGACTTGGAGGTGCTTTTCAGGTAAAAAGACAGATAAAAAAAAGTGAGAGTCATGGGCAGTCATGTAAAGTAGCTATAGAGTGGGTCCTAAATATCAACTTCACTGTTGGGCCCCAGGCACCGTGATCCAGCACTTTACCTTGTAGATAAGACCATAGTGCCCTCCTTCTTGCTCTTATACTAACTAGACCCGCACCTCTTGCATTAACCACATTGAACTCCACTGTCAGTCATGCACAGCAGCTTAAGGATGGGCCCCAAGAACCAAATCCACTGGTTGGCCCCAAAAATCAACTCCATTGGTGGACCCCAGGAATAAAATTCTCGGGTATGTTTAAGGCACCCCAATCAAACAATGCATCTTTGTAGATAAAATTTTGCTGCCCTCCTTCTTGTCCTTCCACTATCTAAACCCTCACCTCTAGCACACAGCATCCTGAACTTGTGAGGTATTTGAAATCATGTACAATAGCTGTAGGGTTGGTCCCAAGAATCAACACCACTGGTGGCTCCAACAATCAACTCCAATGGTGAACCCCCTAGAATCAACTCCAGTGGTGGGCCCCAAGAATCAACTCCACTGGTAGGCTCCAAGAATCATCTCCACTGGTGGGCCACAAGAATCAACTCCACAGGTGGCCCTGAGAATCATCTCCACTGGTGGGCCACAAGAATCAACTCCACTGGTGGGCCCCAAGACCCAACTCCACTAGGTGGGCCCGAGAAAAAAAAAAAAAAAAGAAAAAAAAAAAATAAAACAAAGAATCAACCTAATTTGGTGGCCTCAGAATCAACTATTCAGCTAGTGGCCGATAAGAACCAACTCTACTAGTGGGCTTCAATAATCAACTCCACTGGTGGGCCCCAAGAATCAACTCATCTGGTGGGCCGAAAGAACCAACTCTAGTAGTGGGCTTCAATAATCAACTCCATTGGTGGGGCCCTGGAAAATAACGCCACTGGTGGGCTTCAGTAATTAACTCCTCTGGTAGTCCTCAAGAAATAACTGGTGAGTTCCATGTAACCCAGTCCAACACTGGTACCAAAACATGCCCTTTCGTTTTCTGCCTATAAACTCTCATTTATGGCTCCAAGCCTAATGCTGCTTGACTGACGGAGTGATAGTTGACTTGATAAATGACCTCCCTCTGGGCATCTTTTCCACCATGACGGTTCTTGGAGTTTGAGCTTTGGAGAAAGAAGATCTTCTTTGTCAGCAAATTTACATCAAGTCAATTATGAGCGTTCTACAAGGAGTGTAACAATAGCAGCAAAGTGCTGGAAATCAAAACACAGGGAAGGAGATGTAGTTGGAACAGATGGTTGAGCCATGGAAGCATCTGTCTCTACTAGGGTTGGACAATTCTGTGCCTTCCGGGGCACAAACAGACCGGGTTGTCAGGGCAACATGCACCTACATAGATTCTTCAACACTTTACTACCTAGGCATGTAAATGAGATAAATGAATTGCATGCCGCTCTCCGTGGCGGGGTAAGTGGGCCGGGGTGTCTGTCTGCCTCGCTCTCCCCCTCGGGCAGGAATTTTGCATTCTTTGCTGCATCTTCTTCTGGTTAAATGTTGAATTAATCGAATTTACTTTTGTAAAAAATTCACCTAATCATCTATTCCCTCGCACACTTCCTTCCCGAAATGATGGTAATTTTAGTCTGCGTTGTAGTTTTACCAACCGAAAGGGAAATTAAGTTCGTTAATGTACAATTCTGAGCAGATGGTGGATGTGTCGATGGAAGATAAACACTTTGTTTTGGAGGAGAATGAAGTAAAGATCCCGCGTGAGGAGAAGCCATTCATCCCGAAGACTCTCTTTTCGTTATTTTCGTTGGGTATTTTTGTGTTTTAACATTTTTTTGCATATAGATCTCTCGTGGAATCACTTACTTCTTTGCAATTTAGTTGCAAAAAAGGTTGATGTCATTCCAGCAGCGTTGGCCGACATATCCAAAACACAATGGAAAAATGATAAATCCTAGGCGTAAAAATGCAAAGACAAAGATTTGCCTGCAGTGTTGGACTGAAGTTCCTTGGGCCCCAGCAAAGGAAATTATCCTAAGGGCCCATCTTCTATCTGTGCAGGATACGGACACGTCGTAATGTTAGTTATCATTACACATGCAGTGTTTAAAGGAATGTGTCATCAAAAATTACTTATTGTTTAACTCACATTTTTATGTTCAATACATTTTTTAAGAATTTTTGGTTAGATTTTTTTTTTCTCCATATCACTTGCAATATTTTTTAATAATTCTTAAGTCCTGCAGTTTTCACTTTGGCCACTAAGCCTAATAAACATTTCTGACATTTCCTGTTCTGTAAAGAAAGATTCTCAATTGTCTGCTCATTATCACACAATGAGGTCAAACTGAAAGGAAAACCCCAGTTGTGAATAGATAACACAGGATCCACCAGTCACAAGAGGAGATAGTCAAAGTTCATCCTTTCACCTCCCTGCACAGTGACTTCTTCCCAAGTCAAAGAGCATGACTAGAAAACTCTCCTATAGAAGTCAATGGGACTGAGTCAGTCTTAAGACTCGTATTTGCCTGAAGCTACTGTAAAGCATCTCTCTGACGTTGGTGTAAAGCATGCAAACAAGGCCTAGTGGCCAAAGTGAAAACTGCAAGACTTAAGAATTATTAAAAAAAATATTGAAATTGATATGAAAAATAAAAAAAAACAACCAAAAATTCCTAAAAAATATGTTTAACATAAAAACGGGACTTAAACACTTAGTCATTTTTTGATGACACATTCCATTTAAACACTTACCGACATTTGACGAAAACTAAAGGTTACATGGAACGGGCTTGATGGCTGATCACGCTTTATACGTGACTCTTAGATGCAACTTAAACCTGCTGCTAACAGCAAGGATCGGAACTGGCTCTGATCCCTGCCTGTCAGTCACTTAAACACAGCAGCGTTCGCAGCCACGACCTATAGATGAATGAGGAACCGTACTGTCCATTGTTCCTCCACCCGATCACCCCCATCCTCCACGACGAGATCACGGCAGAAATAAGCCCAATGAAGGCTTCCACAGCAGCCATGTAAGCACCTCTATTACTGCCATCTTGGTACACCCACCTCCATTATCTATATAGTGCAAAATGGTGTACAAGTAACTGAGCCCACTTGTACCTTCCCCCCACACAACGAGATTGCAGGGGGCCAAGTGGTTGACATGCCATTATACTGTAGCCTTTCTGCATGCTGGTGTGAACAGGTATTAAGTTAATGTGCAGTTTTTTATCATCTAATTGTTCCCCTAGCAGTGGAGTATGTGAGCTGCTGCTCAGCAATCAGCTGCACCTGTTAATTTTTCCCAGGTAGCATATAGTCAAGAGCTGCCTGCTACTGGGTTCAGTCTAGTCCAGCCATTGAGCTGTGAATATGGCCCAAAAATTGTCGTGGTTCATGGCAAACAGGAGCCTAATGAAGGCTTCTGTAGCTGCCATTTTGCTGCTCCTATTACTTCCTATCTAATTCCTTAGCACGCCATCTTGGTACACCCTACTGGATTATCTACTGTATATAATGCAAAACGGTGTACAAGCAATCATGCCCCCAAGTGGTCAAGTACCCTATGGGGATGACAAGTATGAGGGTACGTTCACACGGCATATTTGCGGGCCGTTCTTCGGGGCGTAATTGCTCGGCAAAACTTATTAAGTGCTATAATTTTGAAATGTATTTCCCAACACGTACAGAACGCCAGGAGAAAGAAGTGACAACTGCTTACACGGCAAGAAAACTTAGAATAAATGGGGGCTGGCACAGATTGCTTTAGAAGTACATCATAGGCAGCACATAATTCTAAAACACATGTAAATCGAGTAGCGTTTTTTTTTGGGGGGGGGGTTCATTTCAAATTGGAATAAAAAGTGATCAAAAAGTCAAATGTATCCTAAAGTGGTAGCAAAAAAGTGGAAAAACAAAAGTTTTGTCGCAGAAAATGAGAGAGTGTTTGTATTTTTTTAAAAAAAGTAATACTACATAATGAAAACACTACATATTTGGTGTCACCAGAATCGTATCAACCTGCAGAATCCAGCTAACTCATCATTTATACTGAAGAGTGATCTCCATAAAAACACAACCCCAGCAAAAATTTTGCAATTTTGTTTTTTTGTTTTTTACGTTGCACTCCACTTAGAATTTTTTTGGGGTGTTTTTCCAGTACATTCTATGGTATATCCAATGGTAGCATTAAAAAGTGCATCTTGTTCCACAAAAAACAAGCCCTCATATAGCTATATAGATGGAAAAATAAAAAAAAGTAATGGCTCTTGGAAGACGGGGAGGGAATAACGAACATGATGGGAAAAAAAGCTTATTCGTTAAGGGGGTTAATAAGAAATCAGGTGATTGGTTCTAAAGTTGGTTCCAAATGATGTTGACATCTGCTAGACCTTTTGGTCCCTAGAATTCTAAGGATCCATTATTGAGATTGGGCCCACTGAAGGATCCTCTAGTAAACTGGAGGGTCAGTGCAACCCCTGGTGGAAGTGATCCATAGAGTTGAGTAAATTATTTTCCATTTACAGTGACAGTGTTGTTGCTGGTCTTTATTTTTGTTGCCCTGGGTCTTCATAGATTAATCTCTACATCTTTTATTATATCTGAATCCCCAGGAACAGTGTTGTATTTCGGCTACAGGTCAACGTCAAATTCAATCCTAATCCAAGCAATTGAACGGGCTAAAAATTGACCAAAAATGTAACCTTAAAAGGGTTGTCCGGTTCTTCTAAAAAGTTGTAGGAGACTACTGGTGGCCCAATAAAAGTAAAAACCTATACTCACCTTCCCCTGGTCTTCTGTTCCAGTGCTGGAGGTCTCCAATCCTGTCCTCTACTTCTGGACAGGAGCATCTCCAAATGATGACTTAATTGAGCGGCAGTGGTGACCTTCCCATTCTCTAAGCTGAAGGTGGCCCAATATCTCCTTCCTCTCTTCCAGTGTTTGGTCTTCCTGCTCCTCTGTTTTCTTTCTTCTACTTCCTAATGGGGACCGCATTGTCACATACCTCTTCTTGCATCACTGGTTGGAACTGTTCACAGTGACGTTCCCGTCTGGAAGTAGAAGATGATAAACAGAACACTGGAGACAGCCAGCGCTGGAATGGAGAACCGATAGAATGGGATTTTTTTTGTTCTTATTAGGCCACATTGCTGTTCGGTGCTGCTCACTTCCAAACAGTGATGTAAGGAAAGTGGCAAGTGATGGTGGCGATGATGTCCTCATTCAGAAGTCGAAGAAAGAAAACAGAGGACTGGAAAGACCTAGTGCTAAAACAGAGTCGCGGGGGAAAGGGGAGTATAGATCCTTTTTTTATTGGGCCACCAGAAGTCTTCTTTTTAATAATTTCAGGGAAACTGACAACCTTATTAATCCTAACCTTAAATTGGGTTTAGCCTTAAATTAGGGTAAGTGGTTACCTAGTCATTCAGCGCTGTCCAAGGCTTCTCATTGCTCCTGCCATGGCTTCACTTCTTTGGTCTCATCCAACGTCACTTTCAGTTTCCCTAGGCTACTTCTAAGTTTTAGGAACCAGAAGTGACACAAGGCCTGGAGTGACGCTGATAGGTAATTTAACCCCTTAAACACCCTAACCCTAGGTCAGGGTTATAGTTACAAATAGCATAGGGTGACTGAAAATTTTTGGTTTGGAATGTCCAAAAATCCAGCCAAATCAGTGTTGAACCAGACAAGGTGCTATTTAAGCAACACTATCCAGGAATAAGAAACCATGGACCAGGGAAAGTGAATGAAACAACATAATTGGGAGACACTTTTGTGGGGGCACCTGACATTTATTAATCATATGAGGCTTATAGCACTATTTATGGGGAGAAGACTGACAAGCTCTGTTTGTCAGGGACACCCTAATCTTTCCCTGGCTTTCCCTCCCATAGCAGAGAAACCACACCAAAAAGGGCGAGCCCACACTAGTACCTTATCCTGAACAAACCCTAGCCAAATAGAAGGCAAACAGGCACAGGCACAACAGAAAACAGAGAAGAGTAATGTCAGATGGGCCAATGTCAAACTAGGGCATCATGCAGTACCAAGTCAGCAGGCAGATGAATAACCGAGATGTAAGCTATAGTCCAGAACCAGAGGAAATCCAACAAAATATCAAATGCACAGAGACAGGAGCCAGGATACAAAGAGCAATCACAGGCACAAGATGAGAAAATAGGTTTAAATACTCCGTCCCATCCAGGGATTGGACCAAAGACTTAGCCCACTAAGTACCATACAGAACCCCGCTGAGGCGGTGGCACGGTGTTGACACTGCTATTATTAGCTGAGCCTGTTTGAGGGCAATTGGTGATGGTAGGGTTTAAACAGCAAGACACAAGGCTCTAAAGGGTTAAAGTTTACCAGCAAGAAAAACAAACAAGCTCTTGTACTCCTGATAAGACACAGCAGGGACTGACGTTACCATCCTGGCCGCTGCTAGAACAGAGAGGTGGTCGGTAACTTAGGGAAGCTTGTGTGCACAAGCAAGAGATAAGAACTGCTCGATCTCTAAAAGGAAGCAAAATCAGAACCGCAATGTATTTAGTTATACTCTTTAATTACCTTTGCCTACATGCTTAAAGCCAATCATTGTAGTGAGAGTGTCCCTTTAAATAAAACCAAAAAACATCTTCAAAAGAAAAAAGGGAAAGAACCTGTCCAATAAAGCTTACAATCAAAACAATTCTAATGAATCAATCCATACAATATCATTACACAGTTAGTGAGGGGAACATATCCCATAGATTTCAGCTGTAGCTGTAGCACAGAGTTGGATTGGACTTACTTGGACCCAGGCTTGGACTGGCCCACGGATCTAGAACTTTTTTTCTGATGATATTCTCAATCAGACAGAAACTCTGTCACATCAACTAATATATTAACAAAAAACGGAGCATATATTATAAATATTAAAACATAACTTTTACTATAAAAAATACACTGCCTGAAAAGCAAAGCATACAGCCTCATTCATCATGTGTTGGTGCAATATGCTTGTCAATACAAACCTAGGGTGTGCTTACAGGGATATTCTGTCCCTATTCTATCCCTATTAGAGCTAAACTCACCCTGGATCAAAAAAGCGGGGTACCCGCCCCAAAAGGGACGACCCCATACAGGAACGTTGGCTCTATCTAGAAAGAATATCCTCTCTCCGACCCTTGCATATGAAAACATAATGTTCCTTATCGTCCCGACATGTTTCAACCTACCACAGTTTCTTCAGGGGACCGGAAAGGTATAAATTAATGATGTAAATAATCTGTAAATCAAAAGGGGAATAGAGTGAAAATAGCCCTCCCTTATTACTACATATGGAAAAGTGACATTATGCCAGAGTAAAGTGCATTGCATAAACTTACCAAAAGAAAAGGTGCAGGAGCGAAAAATTTGGACATGGAGGAGCATATGGCTTCTAACTGGCCCCGGGGAGCTATGGTGTGCCCGCCGGTAACGTGTGTTTCCGGGCCCACAGGGGAATAGGGGAAACCCCCGGTGGGTCCCTGAGCATGGCAGATCTGGAGTTGTATATACATCCTTGGAAAAGGCAAAAAAGCAGAGAAAGAGAGAAAAAAAGCAAGAGGCAGAATATAGGAGGCAGGTACAGTCATTTACTGTAGCTGTAGGGTGGGCCCTAAAAACACATTCCACCGGTAGGCCAAGAAACAGCTCAACTGGTGGGCCCCTAGAATCAGCTCCACCTGTGGGCCCTAGGTGCCCCAGTCCAACACTGGGTGAAGCCCTCAAAATACATTCCACCAGTAGGCCAAGAAACAGCTCAACTGGTGGGCCCCTAGAATCAGCTCCACCTGTGGGCCCTAGGTGCCCCAGTCTGACACTGGGTGAAGTCCTCAAAATACATTCCACCAGTAGGCCTAGAAACAGCTCAACTGGTGGGCCCCTAGCATCAGCTCCACCTGTGGGCCCTAGGGGCCCCAGTCCAACACTGGGTGAAGCCCTCAAAATACATTCCACCAGTAGGCCTAGAAACAGCTCAACTGGTGGGCCCCTAGAATCAGCCACAATATAACAATAGAACCTTAAACCGTGCAAAACTTTTTAATAAGTCTTCATAAAACCCAATGGGCCGACATTAACCCGTTACATACAGGATGCCAGTCTCTAATAAAATGGAAAGAAGCTTAGCTCAGGAGTTTTTGTTGCGACCACCAGGTCGTTCAAGGATAGTTCATCCGCTCACTTGCCGGTGAGCACAAGACGCCAATGTCCATGAGCATCGGAGGTGCACTATCGATGCTCATGGACATTGGCGTCTTGTGCTCACCGGCAAGTGAGCGGATGAACTATCCTTGAACGACCTGGTGGTCGCAACAAAAACTCCTGAGCTAAGCTTCTTTCCATTTTATTAGAGACTGGCATCCTGTATGTAACGGGTTAATGTCGGCCCATTGGGTTTTATGAAGATTTATTAAAAGTTTTGCACGGTTTAAGGTTCTATTGTTATATTGTGACTGAAGTGATTGGGGAGTGGAGCGCCCCACTATTAGAACCTCTATATATCGCAAAGCACTCAGTGAGAACCATAGTAGCCCAATTCATATGTATATCCCCTAGAATCAGCTCCACCTGTGGGCCCTAGGTGCCCAAGTCCGACACTGGGTGAAGTCCTCAAAATACATTCCACTAGTAGGCCTAGAAACAGCTCAACTGGTGGGCCCCTAGAATCAGTTCCATCAGTGGGCCCTAGGTGTCCCAGTCCGACACTGGGTGAAGTCCTCAAAATACATTCCACCAGTGGGCCCAGAAACAGCTCAACTGGTGGGCGCCTAGAATCAACTCCACCTGTGGGCCCTAGGCGTCCCAGTCCGACACTTCTTGGACCTATTGGAGAGAATAATTCTGAAAGGACCAGCCTTCATTTATACATAACACAACCACTTGTAGTTCCATCCTCAGTTCCAGGGTTTCTACTGCTAAAACGTTATGGCTTATTTTTTAGGCAAAGCCCCAGGAGATCATCTAGTATTCTGGTAACCCAGTTCAACTCTACTTGAAGAGTCTATAGCTAAAGGCTGACAAAGCACAGTGCTCAGAAGACCATTACTGGTCTTTCTATGAACCGCGTGGGGTCCTGTCACGGTTCACGCCGCGGTCCCTGCCTTGGACAGTCGCCGTGTCCGTGCCTGCCATTTCTCTGCTGGGGCTCCCTGTGCAGGGGTCCCGGCGGCCTTTGTTCTCTGCTGTTTAATTGCCTGTCCTGTTGCTCTTGCTTTCTGGGGTCCTGTACGTGCTCTGCGCCTCCTAGGGCTTGTGCGCGACAGCTTCCTGCCCTTTATAAGTTCTCTGTCCTGTTCACCTTCCTCTTGACCTATGACCACTGGCTATAAGAGGACGTTCCTGTCTTTGCTCTGGGTCATTCCATTGTTCTGTTGTGCCTCAAGCTGAGAGGTTGTCCATCTGAGCTCCTGCCAGCTTCTCAGATCTGCTATTCTGGACTCAACCCCTGAGAGGCCTGGTTCAGTTCCGCAGTCCATCAGAAATCCTGACCACCTGTCTGTCGTCTTCTACTGACCCTGTACCCGTCCAGTACCTGCAGTATTTCTGCTGTCCTTGGACTCATACATTACCTGCTGTATCCTGCCGTTTTACCCATCTAGTTACCTGCTGTATCCTGCCATTATACCAGTCCAGTTACCTGCTGTATCCTGCCGTTATACCAGTCCAGTTACCTGCTGTATCCTGCCGTTATACCAGTCCAGTTACCTGCTGTATCCTGCCGTTATACCAGTCCAGTTACCTGCTGTATCCTGCCGTTATACCAGTCCAGTTACCTGCTGTATCCTGCCGTTATACCTGTCTGTTACCTGCTGTATCCTGCCGTTATACCAGTCCAGTTACCTGCTGTATCCTGCCGTTATACCCGTCTGTTACCTGCTGTATCCTGCCGTTATACCAGTCCAGTTACCTGCTGTATCCTGCCGTTATACCCGTCCAGTTACCTGCTGTATCCTGCCGTTATACCCGTCTGTTACCTGCTGTATCCTGCCGTTATACCTGTCTGTTACCTGCTGTATCCTGCCGTTATACCCGTCTAGTTACCTGCTGTATCCTGCCGTTATACCCGTCTGTTACCTGCTGTATCCTGCCGTTATACCAGTCCAGTTACCTGCTGTATCCTGCCGTTTTACCTGTCCAGTTACCTGCTGTATCCTGACGTTATACCTGTCGGTTTCCTGCTGTATCCTGCTGTTATACCCGTCTAGTTACCTGCTGTATCCTGCCGTTATACCCGTCCAGGGGCGTAACTAGAAATGGCAGGGCCCCATAGCAAACTTTTTAATGGGACCCTTCCTCCCCCCCTCCCTCGGTCCGTAAAAAAAAAAACTTATCACATGTTCTGTCAAGAATAACGGAAAAAATAGTGTACGCCAGACAAATGCCGCACACGGCAGACACATCCCGCACACGCTACTCACACATCAGTCATACGCCAGACACATCCCACACACGTCACTCACACGTTGATATTAGTGGACTGCGATTCATTGTTTACGCAATAGATTTTACTTCAAGTTTTTATTGTGGGAACCTCTTCACCCTACACTGAATACTCGTCAGTTATGTAGATATTAAACACACACACACCACAGCCACCAAGATATGCATTTATACACACACACACCACAGACACCAAGATACGCATTTATACACACACACCACAGACACCAAGATACGCATTTATACACACACACACCACAGACACCAAGATACGCATTTATACACACACACACCACAGACACCAAGATACGCATTTATATACACACACACACACACACACACCACAGACACCAAGATACGCATTTATATACACACACACACCACAGACACTAAGATATGCATTTATATACACACACACACCACAGACACCAAAATACGCATTTAGACACACACAGACAGCAAGATACGCATTTATACACACACACCACAGACACCAAGATACGCATTTATACACACACACCACAGACACCAAGATACGCATTTAAACACACACACCACAGACACCAAGATACGCATTTATACACACACACAACACAGACACCAAGATACGCATTTATACACACACACCACAGACACCAAGATACGAATTTATACACACACACACACCAAGATACGCATTTAATCACACACCACAGACACCAAGATACGCATTTATACACACACACCACAGACACCAAGATACGCATTTATACACACACACACACACCAAGATACGCATTTAATCACACACACACCACAGACACCAAGATACGCATTTATACACACACACCACAGACACAAAGATACGCATTTATACACACACACCACAGACACCAAGATACGCATTTATACACACACACACACACCAAGATACGCATTTAATCACACACCACAGACACCAAGATACGCATTTATACACACACACCACAGACACCAAGATACGCATTTATACACACACACAAACCAAGATACGCATTTAATCACACACACACCACAGACACCAAGATACGCATTTATACACACACACCACAGACACCAAGATACGCATTTATACACACACCACAGACACCAAGATACGCATTTATACACACACACACCACAGACACCAAGATACGCATTTATACACACACCACAGACACCAAGATACGCATTTATACACACACACCACAGACACCAAGATACGCATTTATACACACACACCACAGACACCAAGATACGCATTTATACACACACACACACACCACAGACACCAAGATACGCATTTATACACACACACACCACAGACACCAAGATACGCATTTATACACACACACACCACAGACACCAAGATACGCATTTATACACACACACACGCCACAGACACCAAGATACACATATATACACACACACACACCACAGACACCAAGATACGCATTTATACACACACACACCACAGACACCAAGATACGCATTTATACACACACCACAGACACCAAGATACGCATTTATACGCACACCACAGACACCAAGATACGCATTTATACACACACTCGCACACCACTGACACCAAGATACGCATTTATACACACACACCACAGACACCAAGATACGCATTTATACACACACTCGCACACCACTGACACCAAGATACGCATTTATACACACACACGCACACCACAGACACCAAGATACGCATTTATACACACACCACAGACACCAAGATACGTATTTATACACACACACGCACACCACAGACACCAAGATACGCATTTATACACACACCACAGACACCAAGATACGCATTTATACACACACACACCACAGACACCAAGATACGCATTTACACACACACACACACACACACACACCAAGATACGCATTTATACACACACACACCACAGACACCAAGATACGCATTTATACACACACACCACAGACACCAAGATACGCATTTATACACACACACACACACACCACAGACACCAAGATACGCATTTATACACACACCACAGACACCAAGATACGCATTTATACACACACACACACCACAGACACCAAGATACGCATTTATACACACACACACCACAGACACCAAGATACACATTTATACACACACCACAGACACCAAGATACGCATTTATACACACACACCACAGACACCAAGATACGCATTTATACACACACCACAGACACCACAGACACCAAGATACGCATTTATACACACACCACAGACACCAAGATACGCATTTATACACACACCACAGACACCAAGATACGCATTTATACACACGCCACAGACACCAAGATACGCATTTATACACACACACACCACAGACATCAAGATACGCATTTACACACACACACCACAGACACCAAGATACGCATTTATACACACACCACAGACACCAAGATACACATTTATACACACACACCACAGACACCAAGATACGCATTTATACACACATCACAGACACCACAGACACCAAGATACGCATTTACACACACACACACCACAGACACCAAGATACGCATTTACACACACACACACACCACAGACACCAAGATACGCATTTATACACACACACACACCACAGACACCAAGATACGCATTTATACACACACCACAGACACCAAGATACGCATTTATACACACACCACAGACACCAAGATACGCATTTACACACACACACCATAGACACCAAGATACGCATTTACACACACACACACCACAGACACCAAGATACGCATTTATACACACACACATGCCACAGACTCCAAGATACGCATTTACACACACCACAGACACCAAGATACGCATTTACACACACACACACCACAGACACCAAGATACGCATTTATACACACACACACACACCACAGACACCAAGATACGCATTTATACACACACACACACACACACACCACAGACACCAAGATACGCATTTATACACACACACACACACACACCACAGACACCAAGATACGCATTTATACACACACACACACACCACAGACACCAAGATACGCATTTATACACACACACACCACAGACACCAAGATACGCATTTACACACACACACCACAGACACCAAGATACGCATTTATACACACACACACACCACAGACACCAAGATACGCATTTATACACACACCACAGACACCAAGATACGCATTTATACACACACACACACCACAGACACCAAGATACGCATTTATACACACACACACCACAGACACCAAGATACACATTTATACACACACCACAGACACCAAGATACGCATTTATACACACACACCACAGACACCAAGATACGCATTTATACACACACCACAGACACCACAGACACCAAGATACGCATTTATACACACACCACAGACACCAAGATACGCATTTATACACACACCACAGACACCACAGACACCAAGATACGCATTTATACACACACCACAGACACCAAGATACGCATTTATACACACACACACCACAGACACCAAGATACGCATTTATACACACACACCACAGACACCAAGATACGCATTTATACACACACCACAGACACCAAGATACGCATTTATACACACACACCACAGACACCAAGATACGCATTTATACACACACCACAGACACCACAGACACCAAGATACGCATTTATACACACACCACAGACACCACAGACACCAAGATACGCATTTACACACACACACACACACACACACACACCACAGACACCAAGATACGCATTTACACACACACACACACCACAGACACCAAGATACGCATTTATACACACACACACACACACACACCACAGACACCAAGATACGCATTTATACACACACACACAGACACCAAGATACGCATTTATACACACACCACAGACACCACAGACACCAAGATACGCATTTACACACACACACCACAGACACCAAGATACGCATTTACACACACACACACCACAGACACCAAGATACGCATTTATACACACACACACCACAGACACCAAGATACGCATTTACACACACCACAGACACCAAGATACGCATTTACACACACACACACACCAAGATACGCATTTATACACACACACACACACCACAGACACCAAGATACGCATTTATACACACACACACACACACCACAGACACCAAGATACGCATTTATACACACACACCACAGACACCAAGATACGCATTTATACACACACACACACACACACCACAGAAACTAAGATACACATATATATATACACACACACCACAGACACCAAAATACACATATATACATACAGCCATATATTCATACACACACTCACATCTATACATAAAATCACATACTTACCTGTTTCCAGAGGTCATGGAAGACTCGGTGGGGAAGAAGGGGAGCTTCCATTGATGAGCAGAGCAGAGCACACAACCCCCACCCGTCCCGACTGTGCAGCAGCTGGAGGCAACGTGAGCACGGAGAAGAGGAAGGAGGGGCTGCTGCTGAGGGAGCTGTGAGGATCGTGCTGCTAGCAATATGATCCAAGGGGCCCGGCAGGAAGTTTCTCCCTCCTCCCCCGTCCCGACCGTGCAGCAGCTGGAGACAGTGTGAGGAGAGGAGAGGAGGGGCTGCTGCTGAGGGATCAGCTCCAGGATCATGCTGATAGCAATCTATCTTATGATCCTGGAGGCCCGGCAGGAAGTTTCTGTTTGTTGCCGGCCGGGCCCCCAGGGAGTGCTCTCCTCCTGACCCTGCTGGCGGGCGCGGGCGCAGGATCGATATTGCCGGGGGAGCAGACGTGTTAGCAGCTGCTCCGGGCCCCCTAAGAGTCTGGGCCCCGTAGCAGCTGCTATGTCTGCTACCCCGGTAGTTACGCCCCTGTACCCGTCTAGCTACTTGCTGTATCCTGCCATTATATCAGTCCAGTTACCTGCTGTATCCTGCCATTATATCTGTCTGTTACCTGCTGTATCCTGCTGTTATACCAGTCCGGTTTCCTGCTGTATCCTGCTGTTATACCAGTCCGGTTTCCTGCTGTATCCTGCCATTATACCTGTCTGTTACCTGCTGTATCCTGCTGTTATACCAGTCCGGTTTCCTGCTGTATCCTGCCATTATACCTGTCTGTTACCTGCTGTATCCTGCTGTTATACCAGTCCGGTTTCCTGCTGTATCCTGCCGTTATACCTGTCTGTTACCTGCTGTATCCTGCTGTTATACCAGTCCGGTTTCCTGCTGTATCCTGCTGTTATACCCGTCTAGTTACCTGCTGTATCCTGCCATTATACCAGTCCAGTTACCTGCTATATCCTGCTGTTATACCTGTCTAGTAACCTGCTGTGTCCTGCCGTTATACCCGTCTGTTACCTGCTGTATCCTGCCATTATACCTGTCTGTTACCTGCTGTATCCTGCCGTTATACCAGTCCAGTTACCTGCTGTATCCTGCCGTTATACCTGTCCAGTTACCTGCTGTATCCTGCCGTTATACCTGTCTAGTTACCTGCTGTATCCTGCCGTTATACCTGTCTAGTTACCTGCTGTATCCTGCCGTTATACCTGTCTAGTTACCTGCTGTATCCTGCCGTTATACCTGTCTAGTTACCTGCTGTATCCTGCCGTTATACCTGTCCAGTTACCTGCTGTATCCTGCCGTTATACCTGTCTGTTACCTGCTGTATCCTGCTGTTATACCCGTCTAGTTACCTGCTGTATCCTGCTGTTATACCTGTCTAGTTACCTGCTGTATCCTGCCATTATACCTGTCTAGTTACCTGCTGTATCCTGCTGTTATACCTGTCTAGTTACCTCATACATGCCAACTCTCCCGTTTTTGGCAGGGGGGTTCCACTAATTGGGGTCCCCCTCCCCCCTCCCGGGGGAGTTGGCATTCTCCCGCCGCCTGCAGGCGGCGGGGGTCCTTTAAATTACCCGCGGCGCCAAGAGTAGCGCTGGTGCGCTACTCTTGCGCCGCGGGACCGCTCCTACAGGCGGGTGCAGCGGCCGCAGCGGCCGCTCACCCGCCCGCGGTCTCACTGTGCGGGGAGGAGGCAGGAGGGATCGCTCCCTCCTGCCTCCTCCCCCTGTATGTCCGGCGTCTGTGCGCGCCGCGCATACGGGTCAGCGGCGCAGGGGGAAGTGACGCGCGGCTGCAGGGGAGTGACGCGCGGCTGCTCTCACTTCCCCCTGCGCCGCTGAAGAGATCGGTCGGGAGCGGCCGCGCTGCAGGAGCCTGGTAAGGTAAGTGGATTTTATTATTTTATTTTTATTAGCTTTAGGGGGCTCTACCTGGCTAACAGAGAGGGCAACTACCTGGCAACAATGGGGGCATCACCTGGCTAACAGAGAGGGGCACTACCTGGCTAACAGAGGGGCACTACCTGGCTAACAGAGGGGGCACTACCTGGCAACAAAAGGGGCACTACCTGGCAACAAAGGGGGCACTACCTGGCTAACAGATGGGGGCACTACCTGGCTAACAAAGGGGGCACTACCTGGCTAACAAAGGGGGCACTACCTGGCAACAGAGGGGGCACTACCTGGCAACAATGGGGGCACTACCTGGCAACAAAGGGGGCACTACCTGGCTAACAGATGGGGCACTACCTGGCTAACGATGGGGGCACTACTTGGCTAACGATGGGGGCACTACTTGGCTAACAGATGGGGCACTACCTGGCTAACAGATGGGGCACTACCTGGCTAACAGATGGGGGCACTACCTGGCTAAAAGATGGGGGCACTACCTGACAACAATGGGGGCACTACCTGGCAACAATGGGGGCACTACCGGGCTAACAGATGGGGGCACTACCTGGCTAAAAGAGGGGGCACTACCTGGCTAACAGATGGGGGCACTACCTGGCTAAAAGATGGGGCACTACCTGGCAACAATGGGGGCACTACCTGGCAACAATGGGGCACTTACCTGGCTAACAATGGGGTGCA